>JAEAOA010000276.1:0-167500 GCA_016746295.1 Potamilus streckersoni | reverse complement strand
CGCAATGAATTTATGCGGCATTGTTTTTTGAAATATGACGGAACCTCTAAAAGAAACGCATGTAGGGGATATTATTATAAATGACTGGGGATTAAATAAAAAAGAAATTAAAAGTATAATAAAATATTTTAGTAAAACTAAGAGAATACAACAAGAATGGATTAAAGATGCATATTTTGAAATTTTAACTAAAAACATGCCATTAACGGAATCAGAAATAAAGATAAGTAGACAATGGCAAGAAATATAGAAAGAAATTACTCAGGGCATAAAAATTAGGGCAAGTAAATTTGGGAATCTATATATAAAGGGTAGGGGAATTTATAGAAGATTCGAAATTAAAAAAGGGAATTGCAAAAAATAGAAGAAATACAATCGAATGATATAATTTATAAAAATAAAAAAGTTATTTTAGAATGTATAAAACAGTATTATGAAAAATTATACAAAGCTCAGAATATTGATGGAAATATAATAAATAATTATTCAAGAGAGTCCAGATATAAACAAATATCATTAAGTGATAAAGAAAAATGTGACAGTTTTATTGCTAAAGGGGGAGATATTAAAAGCAATAAATAGTTTATAAAAAAGGTAAATCCCCAGTTTCGTATGGCATTACATCAGAGTTCTATATCACATTTCAACACGAACATGTAGATAATTTAGAATTGATGTATAATAACATACTTTTAAATGGAGAAATGCCGAGAAGTTTAAAAGAAGGATTTATAACACTAAAATACAAAGGGAAGAGGGACAAAAAGATTTTAAAAAACTGGAGATCTAAAACCTTATTAAATAATGATTATACAATATTAAGTAAAATAATAACGAATAGAATAAGAAGCTGTTTAAATACAATAATCGACATGAATCAAAGTTGTGGGGGCGATAGGTAGAACATAATAAATAATATTTAATCGATTTCTTTAGTAATTGAACTACTAAGTATTAGAGGAGAGAAGGTAATCGAGTTTCTATTCGATCAAGGAAAAGCTTTTGATCGGATAGAACATGATTTCATTTTTAAAATATTAGAAATATGCGGTTTTGGACAAAACATTATTAACTGGATTAAGGCTATCTACAAAAACATTTTTTCGAAAAATATTGTTAATGGTACCCTTACGAGGGAAATAAATATACAATGATCAGATAGACAGGAATGCCTCCTAGTTATGCTGCTATATGTGATGGCTATAGAATCCTTAAACATAAATATAAATAATAACACTAAAATTTAGGGAATAAAAATACCTAATATAAAACCAGATTTTAAAACTATATTGCATGCAGATGACTGCACGAACTTTACCAGATATCGTTCGTCATATTAACATCTACAATATGAATTTACACAATTTGGAAAAGCTTCTGGTTCTACGATGTACACAATTCATCTCACAGAAGCCGTGATTCATAATATTGAAAGAAAAATATTTAGCTTTAGTTGGAATGACAAAATACACTATGTCAAAAAGAATCACATATGCAGACCAAAATATAAAGGAGGATTAGAGTTATTAAACTTAAGTCTAAAACAAAAAGCTATAATTCTAAATAGATTTAGACAATTAAATAATTCTCCCCAAGTACCATTATAAACAATATATATTTACATATATAGATATTTATGCAGATTTAATAATACAATATACATGAACAATATATTGACTAAATTAATAGAACCTCGACATCGGTACAAAGTAGGCTATTTCTATATTTACACGTTAAGTGGTTAACAGGCGAGACAGGTTTTTAAAGACATTTAAAAAGTACTATAACAAGATGAATTTTATGAAATAACAATATAGACTCAAAAGAACATTTAATACTCAGATGCCAGGTGAAACTAAAAGAAAGACAGGAAATAAAAAACACAATTCTGAACAGATACGGGACAATAGAAAATGATCATTTCTTGTACACAAAATAATATTAATGACAAGAACATTTATATAGAACTAACAACGTATATAACCTCAATAATGAAAGTCAAACGAGAAGATTGTTAATTCAATAATTTTAAATTCTTAGAGATCCTTGTGATTGATCATCATAACAACTCGTACAAACATATTAATACAGTGACAACTTTCCAACTTTCCTCCTTCTATTTTTCTTACTGTATTTCACACACATTAAATTAGTACAGGTTCTACAGACCGGGAAGTTTGTAAACATATAATCGAATTTCTCGAGTCGAATATGAACCACTAAACCAATAACAACTCAAAATAATTTGAGCTATATATAGCCAGTCCTTTAAAAAAAAAACAAGATGACATACAAAACAAATAGCACAAACATATAGCATACATTGGACAATACTGATACCTGGCAAGGATCACTAATATTAAATAAAACTCCAAAACCAGCCAGGGTTGAGGAGTATATTGAACACTAGAATAGGGCGGTGTATAAAACCATAAATCAAAATTTAATAAAACAAATATAAATAAACATAACACAAACAACATATAAATGGGGCAACAAAAATATATAAAACCATTTAACTTTTGGAACTAGGGGGTACTTCATACGATGTTAATCTGAGAGATACCACACCAATAAATTTTGGAACCTTTTTATTATTAAAAATAAAACTTTTTTCTTTTTTCTTTCTTCTTTTCTTTCTTTTCCTTCCCCTGAGAAATACAGAACAATCCATACAGACAGATAAATAGCTTACATTACGGGAATATCCATATGGTACGAGACCTATGCTACGATACTAATGTGAAGGAAACTTTATTAATTGGTGTGGTCCCTCTCAAACTCATGACCATTGAATGGACCCTCTAGTTCCGAAAGGCAAAGATCTTTTATGTGTTTTTGTTGTTGTTCTTCCAGTGTGTGTGCTATTTGTATTTAGTTTAAGAATTTCGTTTTTAGAATTTTGAATTAGGGTTTATACACCATTCTATCCCTAGTGTGAAATACTCCTTAACCCATGCTGGTTTTGGAGTTTATTTATTAAAGTGATCTTTGACAGAGATCGGTATTGTTCTGTGTATTGCTATATGTTTATGCTATATGTTTTGTACCTTAATTTGGATAGGACTGGCTGATATATCAAATTGTTATAGTTGTTATTAATTTTAAACGTTCTAGAAGATTTTGTGGAGAGAGAGAGAGAGAGAGAGAGAGAGAGAGAGAGAGAGAGAGAGAGAGAGAGAGAGAGAGAGAGAGAGAGAGAGAGAGAGAGAGAGAGAGAGAGAGAGAGCTACGTTAGTTACATTACTGGTGAGAGTAGGAGGTTAGAAAGCCATTTAAGGTAATCGGTTGATGGCCGGGATGCAGAAAACACCAATATCATGTACGAATTTAACGGTTGCTTATTTCACGGATATCCCATCTTTTTACCCTAAACCTGACATAAAAAACCAGTCCTTACAACGAACTACGGAAGAGTTGAAACAGGCCACAGCGTAAGCGTTGATTAAAGTTAGAAGATAGTGGATACCAAATGATAGAAATGTGGGAAAATGAGTACAATCGAGAGTATAAGCTCATCGTGAAAAGTTACATCCAGATGGACTCTCTGGACCCACGAGAAATTTGTACGGAAGACTTGCGAATGCCACCTGTTTTCTGTACCAAGCTGACGAGAAGAAAGGAGAAGAAATCAAATACTTGAATCGTGTGGTCTCAGTATCCGTACGTGTGCAAATATTGTCACTTTTCCGCAGGGCACTCGCAATTGCTGACCGAAAACATCAACGTGAACATATTTCCACAATACGAAGGATTGATCAAGTGTAAAAGTTTGCCTTCCACGAACTTGAACCATCACGTTTTACCACATCATTACCAAGGAAAACTAATATTTCCCTTGTGCCGTACTTGTGACGAAACGTGTAACCAAGACAACCATTATCAGCACACTCAAGAAGAACGCTCATTGACGAGAACATGGGTCAGCGTAGAATTGTTTAAAGCTTTGGACTTGGCATTCCAACTATTCGAAGTGTGCGAAATATACCACTTTCTCAAGACAAAAATACCACAAAGGCGCCGAGGCATTTTAGCAGCCTGCGTGATTGCTTTATTGAAACTGAAACAATAAACCAGTGGCCATTTTTTCTGATGTTACAATCCCAAAGGCCAAAAGAAATTTAAAGAGAAATACTGAGAGCAGGTAAGTAACACTTTATACCATACTAAGAAAGACGAAGGAAAGCGATCATTTGTGAAAGTGATGTTGAATTGTTTGTGGAGAAAAATGGCAAAACGACCCTATTAACCAAAGACGGAGTTTTTGTCAGAACCTTCCCACTACTTCAAAATGATTCATAACAAAATCAAATACATGAAACAGCTAGACGTTCTTCATGAGGACTTGTTCTTATTCAATTACGAAAAAGAACTAAATTTTTGAAGAAGCCGACGAATTTGGAAATAGTGACAGCCCATGCTCCCTTATAATTGTATGACACCCTTGCTGAAAGGTTCAATATCATGTTTGGTAAAGCCTTGGAGAGATCCGGAAGAAGTGATACGATCGAGTACCACAACATAGCTCGTCACCTATTCGTGAAATTCCTAGAGGACAATGTTTTGGCCATTACATTTTGTCCTAAACTGTATCACAATTTGCGTGGTAACCCCAACTTGATCAAGGTTCAAAACGAAATACCAGCCATGACGGGTAACTTGGATTTCGCCAAATATTTTCAATACCATGTAGAAATGAACAGATGATTAAATTTAATTTTTGTGCACTCTGACATGCTGGAGTAAATGTAGTGGGACACACGTGTGTCATTCATTTCAAAATATATTCTGCTACGACTGCTGACGAAGAAGATGGAAACACCTTTCACATTTACTGCGCACTTTTACATTCTCCTTATTTGCCCGTCAGTATATCGTATTTTGACACTGCCAACATTAATATAAAAGGATATCTGGTACAAAATATTCCATTCATCAAAGGAAAAGTCACAGTGAAAAGTCACAGTGAAACTCCATTTTTAAAAACGAGTACTTTACCCTCTTGTGAGTCATTTATCCTGTGTACCAAGGAGTTCGACAAGGAGAAAATGGTTTAGGAGATGTGCTCAAGTTGTCATTTAATACAGCGGCCATCATGTTCAAACTGATGGTGACACTAGTATTGCACACCTGAAAGATGCTACGTTGACACACAGTAAAGAATTTCTCGAAAATGTCATCATTAACAAACAAAACCCCAAAGAAGCTCTCTTGAGAGCATGTAAAAATGTTTTGCTTCAAACGAACAGAGACCTTTTGAGCCGGCGAGAAACTCCTATAAATGGCCTTTGCAATGCCGAGTCAGACATTACTTGTTTCTAAAAATTAAAGTGATGAAAACGGACAACAAACTTTCGGCAACCAATGTCCAAGTAGCACCCGTCAATAATTTCACGCATTCATTGTTCAGCAAAGTGGATTTGTACTTGACTAACAATCTGGTCAGCAGTAGCATGGATATTTTCCCTTACCGAGCGTACCCAGAAAAGCTATTAACGTACGGAAAAGAGGCCCAGAACATTTATCTGAATGCTTGCGTGGTATGAAAACCTGACACGAATTACAAATTGAATGAGCTAGATGTAGAAAATACTAGATTTATTGAACGTCAAAAGAAATCCTGAGAGAACGTAGATTACAACTGATGGATCGTTTATATTTAGACATATGGTCGCAAGACATGAATTTTTCTGAATGGAGTGGATATCCGCCTGAGACTAAATCGTAACAGTGCTGCTTCCCATTTTATGGCTGATGCTGCCAGTTATCAAATCATCATCATACAAGAAGCCATACCTTACGTGCGTCTCATAGAAGTACCACCTAACATGGGAAACGATATTAGTCTCACCTTGAGGAGAACAACCGCCAAGTATCCGATACGAAGTGTAGAAGTGAAAACATTCACCATTGCTTGTGGAATCTGATCCGAGATCGAAGATCATCTGTTCTAAGAACAGTTACCCAAACGTTTAATTCTTGGTATCGTCAGCAATTCACTGCCAATCCTTTCGAGTTTAAGCACTGCGATGTGTCCAAGATTGAAGTCAGTCTCGATGTCAAGACTGTATCAGACCCTTCTAGCCTGACTTTAACGATAACGAGAACAAACACATGAGGTCATGCTTGTCTCCATACGAAGCTAACGGACAGCTAGGAACCATCACAAGCCACGGCATTTTGTACGACGATTATGCCGGATGTTACACTTTGTGGACATTTGATTTCACTCCAGACCAAGGCAGTGACGAGGGACATTTCCAGCCAAAATCCGGTCATCTGCATGTTAAACTTGTTTCCGAGACAGCGAACGTCGTCCTCTATACAGAATTTGATAGTACCATATCAATCACCATTTTGAGAGAAGTCATTCTAGATTATTAGAAACCATGGAAGACATTTATACTTCTTTGAAAGGTGATGATTTTACGGAATGGGCGTATATCGCGAAAACAGAAGCCCCAGACTAAGACAAAGTGGAAGAGGTAGTCAAGTTCAGATGGCCAGACCAAAAACAATATTTAGTGTCCTGTTTTGCGTATAAAATTAAATCCTAGAGCTAGAAAGATTGTTGGTGATGTCAAAATGATCATTCCAGTAAAAATCATCACGATAAATGAAAGATGATGACTCAAGAAGAGAAACTAGACTTATCTGGGCGAAGCTTGGAGTCGCATCTGATAACACGCCTGGTTTCATGAGTGGTATAAACTATTCCGTGATCATTCATGCCCTTAATTGACTACTCAACAAATCTATCGCATTGAAGCTTGCTTAGCGCAAAGTTGGTAAACAAGGCGAAAAAAGGATTACTTGTCAGATATTTTCAAGCATAATTTCAGAATTGTATTGATGACTTATATCTGTAACAAGAGAAACAAAACATTAAGAAAAACTGGACACCTGGGAAATTTATTAACCTTTGAACAACAGTTCGTATACTGCTTCATAGAATTCTGTCGTGTGTGTTTAAGATGAAATCCCTCCGAAAACCTCAATACCATCAAGCTTATGTCATCATCACGGACGATGTTATCTTCCAGGAACTCACTGGGTAGCCGTTAATTTCCTCAAAAGAATTGTGTATAGTATTTTGATTAATATGGATTACCTTCTTTAGAAGAAGATATCATTGCGCTTATGGGAAGAAGTGCCAGACGACATGATTCAAAATTGTGAAATTACAAGGCAATGATTCCATGGTGTGGACAATATTGTGTGTATTTTCTTCATCAAATCAGTCTGGGATATTCTTTCGAACATTTAGAAATTTAATTTGAAAGGCACTCTTCTAGAAACGATGAGAAAGTAGATCAATGGTTATATTTTGTCCTTTGCTAGAAAACGTAGTGTACATCAATGGCCTCATGACTTTCATCAATGGAAATCTCACATGTTATTACAACGTTGTTAACCTTGTCAAAAATAATTTTGCTTTATATTATTGTTGATTGTTCCTTGTTCTTTATATTAATTGTTACTTGAAGAAAATGTAGTTTGAAAAAAAATGTATGTCGTTTGTTTCACAAAACATGATGTCAATAGATACTCCTTGACTTTCTGTCTATCCTTCACCACGACATGAACTAGTATAACTTTCCGATCCTAAAAATCCAGTAATGATGTATTCTATTACGTCCTCGTTTGTACCATAGAAGCAGCTTGGTTTCTAGGCTGATCGTCCACTGTTGACTAGTCAAAATATGAACATACCTTCCATGCTAGCTAAACTGAACGAGGCTTACGTCCAATTACATTGTGTCAGGCCAAACCTGATATCTAAGCCTGAAGAGATAGAGAATGTCAGGATGCTCTCCGAAGCCAAAGCCATAAACTAAGAGGTCTTTAGAGAGGAAATTAAAAGAGAACAGGAAGAATGGACTGAGAAATACGTTAGAAACGTTTCTAGATTGGTTATTGATTTGAAACACAGCAGTGATAAAGTGGATCGATCATGGTTAACCGCCATCTTTTAAAAGTTAATCAGACTGCAGCCAAATAAGAATCAGTGTGAAATAATGCTTGAAGTAATTCCAGAAACTCTTATGAATGATTTTTGGAATTTCTGCAGGCTAGCTGATTTGATAGTTGCATGTACTTGTAGTTCCCGATACACTTCAACAAAAATTATTTCAGTTACATAAAGAAAAAGTTTCCAATCTACATTTGCCATTATATTATCATCCAGCAGATACTCGACGACCAAATATTGAAGTTGAGATTCCATGACTAAATAATAGAGGTGTCCCGAGAAAACAAATTTTGGAACGAAATTATATTGTTTTAGTTCCTCTCCGTGCTGTTGATAGCGCGTTAACGAATAATAAAACTCCATGGTCTCTATGATACGCTATAACGATTCTTTCGTAATCAGCACTATTTCTGATACAAATATTTGGATTATTGATGATCGTATTGAATGGTCAAATTTAATTTATTTTGCAGTGTCTGGTGTCAGAATAATAACTCAGCTGCGAAGGGTTTTCATAGATTTCACAAAAAATAATAGCGATACCAATGATGTCGTTAGCAACGAAGTTATCAAGAAATAATTAGCTACTTGTAACAAACGTTAATTTTGAAATTAGTATGACACTGAAACAACGACCAAATAATTATTGTGCGATCTATAACACAGTAATGTTTTGACATTACTCGAATAATAAACCAAGATAGGTTAATGTACATAGAATTAATAATAGTCTTGGTCAAAAACGCGAAAATGTGATGCTTACCAGTCTTGAATGTAACCGACATAGTGATGCCAGTCAAAAAGAAGTATGACCGGTAGTAATTGTGTGTCTTCAGGAATTACTTGTAATGGTTCACGTACAAATCCAAGTAGAGGAGCAGTTGAATCTAGTCTGTAGATTGCAGGACTACCCATAGATCTTACCAAGCTGAAAATGTTATGTGTGGTTGCACTCCAAATAGCATCGGTTGCTCTTTTCAAACCCCCTTCAAGTTCAGCAGGTTGATATAAATATCTTACAGTCACATCACCTAGTACTGGTTGCTTTGAGGTGTACTGTAGTTGTATTGGCATATATTCTATGTGATTGCATTGGTAGACTTTATAGAAGTTGCACAAGTAATTTCATTATTTCACACAGCTGTTACACTTGGTAATCTTGCAACTTATTCACGAGATCTCTTCCCGGCCATAATATTAGTGGATACTTCCTTTGCATATTGATATCCAAACAATCGCTTAGCAAGTGTTCGATTAAATCGCTCAACGATTGTCTCTTTTAATCCGAGGTGATACTGTACCAAGAAAGTTCTTACCAAGATCAACCTTTAGTAGTTGTGGCCATCGTAGACCACCACGTAGATAAATTCGTTTGAAGGTAGATGCAACTTCATCGGCTGTATTAATTGATAGCGGTTATGCTTCTTTATATCTACTTGCAGCGTCAACGGCAATATTTGTATGTGCGTGATTGACGTTTACCAATTTTTATAGTGGCGTGAAGTAAAATCAAAATATCTCTTTGATGAACTCCATTTGGAGTGCTGACATCAAAATGTGAGTGCAGAATTTTTAGGTGGTGGTAGATAAATTTGCAATATTGCATGTCGTGCTAACAAATATGCAGCAACAGAACGTGAGACATATGCTGCATCACAAAGTTGAATAATCGTTTCTCTACCCTTCTAATATCCTCGTTGACCATAACAAGCCAATTCCATTATGATAATAATTATCGGTTGATTAATTACCGGCCACTAGTACTAGTTTACTTTTCATCGCTGATTACATTAGAAAGCTAGCGTGTTTTTCTCTGAGAGATTTACTTTTTTATGGAATTTAACGATTTGATTACCTTCACATCTGCAATATGTCGTAAATCTTTGTTTTTATACGCAACATCATGAACGTGACACTCCTATTCAATCTCATTTATTGGATACTATATTGGTATTAGTTGGTCTTATTCATCAGCAACTCGAATATCAAGTCCAATTCCAGAACCATAGTAGCTATACCCATTTTTTTCTTGAATATTTAGCCCATTGAGTTCCTGGTAATATTTCCCAGTAAATCAACGATATCACCGCCTGTTTTCCTTGACTTATCAATGACGATGGAGTCGTTAAAGATAAATTTGCATTTTGTTCTACACTTCATACACTTGCATATAAGTGCACGCTTTTTTTTTGTTATTATTGTTGTTAAGCCACAGGTTGTGTGTACTCTAGATCGAAAACAAAAATATATATTATTTATTATATATTTGTACAATATGGATATCACTGATTTTTCAGCGACACGAAAACAAAAGCCACTGTAATATCATCCATAGCTACCTAATTCTATAGGAGGTATTACGTCCATAATATGAAAATGAGATGGCTTAAGTGCGATAGGTATATTTAGTTGCACCATCTGTAGATGATGAGAGATGTTGTGAAGTATTTAAAGATATTAATAAAAGTGCAAAATTATTGGACGAGGACGGCAATGATATTATTGATTTTATCACAGATATTTATGAAGCCCGATATGTAGATGACCCCGATGAATTTATTAATTATCTCGAAGTATAGATAATGTGATTCTGCACAAACATTCAAATCTAGCTTGAATATTTTCTCGACGTAGACTCCAAAAAGTAATGATTTTATATACGTTACTCAGCGTTATAAAAATACTATAGTGATCAGATACAACTGCACTATTTTAGTTGTGTTTAATGCAGTCAAAAAACATACACTGCTAAACATTCATCAGATTTGGTGTTCAGTGAACTTGGATATGATTAAATTCAGAAATTTATTCTCAGAAGCAAAAGCTACCCCACATGGATTTATCACGATAAATTTACATGATCCTCGGTCGTAATATATTATAGGCTTTGATACAATTTTCGGTTCAGAAACATCATCAGGGAGGGTGACGAACAATTGTGAGTGTACTTGTAAGTAAACAAACACGCATTAAAAAAATGAAAATACAAGCGTCAAAAATAAGTAACAAAATCGCTAACACAATTAGAAAACTTCTGGTCGGTTAGAGGCTTCGGTTTGACGTTATTGATCTTGTATTTCAGCTTTTGTCGGAAACTTATGTTTCGCAAACGGGCCCTTCTAAAACTGTGGTCTGTTACCCTCCCTGCTGCTAGAGAGATACTTTTATACTTTCTTATCTTTCAGGTCCCTATTTCATGTCACTAATAAGCTTTTGATATTATATACGGGTCTGTGGGTTCAGTTTTAAGGTCTCCATGAAATGTATTAAAATTCATTATCATATGAACTGTTTCAATAATATCTAGATGTATGTGGGTGCATTTTAGAGGTCCCCATCAAAATGATCACAAAACCATTCAAGCATATTAAATGTTTGAATTTCTATTATTATTGATTTGTTCCCTATTTCCTTCTTTATGCTCTTTGATCTTGTCAAAGTCTTTGCTTCTACAAACACAAACATACATTTTTTCAGTGCTATGTGTCAACTTAACGAGTAAATTTAATTAAATGTGCACATACAAATTAAGATATTCTTCATTATAACAGGCAAAAAGATTAAATAAACAAGTGGGAGTTTTTCCGCTATTGAAGGATTTCGCCATAAATAAAGATTACATATTAGCAGCCAAATAAGTACTATGTCTACAATAAGAAATTTTTTGACAGTCCCTTGGGACATGCACTGCATTCTCTTGTCATACAGCGAGCATGACACTTGATGTGGAATGGATTTAAAAATTGAAACTTTGTCAGATTTTGAACGGTCCTTTAAAGTTAAATGAAAGGTCATGAGGTTTTTAAGTTTGTATAAGATGCTGCCCCTATTGAGTCGAATACGGTCGTTAATTTGTAGAGAAAACTCATATCTAATCTAACCGAATCAGCGTGACTTTTGTAGTCATAATGGTTGAAGAATACATATCCAGGACTAAGCAAGCTTTAAAGGGCATAAAATAATTAATATTTGGGACAGCTAGTAATACTTTCAAGGGTGATTTATTTAAGAACTTGACTGATATTAAGTCGCTGTTTCTTAAATAAGTGGTTACCTGTGATTATTGTATATTAATCTTTCAATTCGTTAATGTGAATTATTAGAATCCCATTAATACTTAAATGCATCAGATAAAAGCTCTACATTGGATGTTAAAAAACACTGAGTAACAAATTTAAAGTGAATTCATTACGAACGAATTTTTTACTCATGCCTAATGTAAAAGTTATCTTCTTTCATCTATATGCAAGCCATGCTGAATTAAATGTGTATAATAATCCAAAGAACTTGGTAGTTATAGACCGATTACAATCTCAAGTACCAGTCTGTTGCCTGAAGAAAAGCTTTATTTATAAGGTACAATGTATATTATGTAATTTTCACTAAGTTGATTATAAAATGTTCAATTAAGAGAAATAAAAAGAAATATTAGTGAATCTCATTTGTTGTTCTGGGTAATTGTCTAAGAATTTGATTTGTTTCTATAATTTCTCTGATTTGTAATATAAGAGCAAATATTAAAGAAATTAAAAGAAATCGACACAGATGCTTATATATTTGTTAGATAACTCTCTTCAAGAACATCAAACAGAAACAAAATATATTCACCATTTCAATATATGACCTCATATTCAATCAACAACGATAACATGGTTCTAATGTATTATGCAGTAAACACAAAGAATGCGTGCTAGATTTACTTCAGTGTCACGTTGTTATCTCCGGTATTTTGAAAGGGTTGTGAAAGAATGTAAGAACTAACGTTATGGAATGGAAAAAGCAGACAAAGGATTAATAGTTTAAAATCGTTGATTCATGTAATGACAATTACAGAAGCCTAGACCTCCTCATATTGTTACAAATGGTATTGATTATATTACGACAAAGGTGCTTACGAATACTCGAAGACGGATTTAAACAACTATTCAGCGTAATATAAAATACAACGACAGCTATAAAATGGTCATACTTTCTTGATACTTTTCATATGATTTAAAAGTGTCTTTATCCCAGGCAAATCCAGATGCATATCTAAGTGCAAAATCCTTTAATCTGCTTTCAAGTTCTTAAAATGTTCTTGTTATCAGGAGTGTAGTTAAAACCTCGGTGGACAAACACATTTGATAGTTTTCACTTGGATAAATAAATTATTCATGTATTGATTGAACATACTTTTAATTTACTTTATTGATCCAAATTCCATCTAGGCTAATGCAACACTTTGAATAATTGTTCTTCAATATTATTTTTTATAGGCAGGTCCATACTATCTGCGGGCATAGCCGTATGGATTGTGACATTCTAGGTTGAAATTTATGACATATCTTAAGAAGGAAAAACCAGCTTGATACTTTCATAATGCTATTGCAAATCGTGTTACTGCTGTTTATATGCCTTTGTCATGTATATTTATAATGTAAAGCCCCTAAAAACCTTTTTTCACTTCAAGTGCAAGTGTGGATAGAATTAAACTACCACTATCCATTTATAGTTTGTCCATATTTTGGTTTCATTACGGCATTGTTACTTGCCGGCTGGAATCTGTCTTGAATAATATATGTATATAAAGGAGCATCCCGTGCAAACATTATGGCTTAAATTACAGCATGATATGGGATATCATTTTAAGCGATCCTTTATATTTCATATTCGAGGGCCATATATTACGTCTAGAATTATGTGAAGTAGCAACACAAGTTCTCTCTTCAACAAAAATGCTCATACCAATATTTAAATACTTGAGTCACCTTGGAAAGCATATAATGCTGAAGCCAAACAAATGTAAAATTCGTGTAAAAGTATGAATTTTCTACTTAATAAAAATTGTGTCAAGATGTGAGCCGAAATAAAATGTTGATGGATGTGTATTTTGTGCGGTACATTCGGAAAAAATCCAATTAGTAACAAATCGTAACTAAATGTGCTGCATGTGCACATACATAGCGCAGAATGACCAATTCCTTTATCAGAAGAATTTAAGTAGTAATTATGTCTTGTCTCAATATTATTTGAAACTTTGATCATGTTAAGAAATGCATTGAACGATGGGTTGGGATCGTCAGCAAATATGGTATAGTGACATCAATATTTCTTGTATCTATCAAGAAATTATCAAGGAGAAAATATTATCAAGGAGAAAATAATTTCAAAATGGAATGCTCGGAAAGGCACATCATGCTGACACGAATTCAATGGCTTGCTTTGAAAAGTGGGATTTTTAAAATTATTTGCCATTTGATTATATGATTAAATAATTATTCTTATTTCTCTTTTTTCATGTATTGTGAGAATAATAATCCTAACCATTAAACAGATTCAGTTATGTCAAGCTATTTGAAAATTGACAAGTATCAGACCATTACATGCCAATCATGATCAGCGAGATATGATACATAGGATGTATACTTAGGAGTTAATTGTCCGTCTTACAACAGTTTGATTATAATAACAAGCAGCGTAACGTCACTGACAAAAGTTTCGTAAGACCAGAAGGAGTAATTATCTTGTAAATAGAAGTGTGCCGTACCTTTTTGAATGCAATATGATAATTAAGGATGGCTTTATAGTTCTGTATATTGTAGTTTTGGAATCGTATTCTAAAACCATATTGCATAAAAGAAAGCTTTACGAATTTTTTAAATACTCCAATCACTATTCATTATTCTTATTATCTGGGCTGAATAGATGTATCGTAACTATTCAATTTCGTTGAAACACTAGACAAACGAACTAAAATCAATTTTCAGGAATGCTAAAGACACGTGCATCATTATCATAATGGACAAAACAGACTCATTATTCAACTTCATCCGCAGATTTTTTCATGTTATAACGTTATCATAATGAGAATCTTGTAAAATTATGTCTCCATAGAGAACCTCCATTTAAATCAGGAAATACAGCCATAAAGCCAACTGATAACGTAATAACAAACGTTATGTTAACGAAATCACGTAATATCAATTTAAATTTATTGGTATTTTCATTTAAGGACAGCAAATATTTATCTAATAAAAGAAAACACTATTCTATCAGCGATTCTGTATCGCAGTAAACTATACTCTTTATAAGGCTTTTTGGACATGCACATCAACATTTCTAGTTTGGTTGGACAAAGCCCGCTTCAAAAAACGATGTACCAAGTGACTTTGGCTATTGTGGAGGATTATGCTAACCTTTCACGTTACCTTTATCACAATATTTATGCACTGCAGAACCGTTAAGAAGACCATGCCATTGTGGATATTAAACTGAATATTCATGGGGTAGCTTTTTTTAGTCGGCATCTAAATTATATTGCCTTTTGATGTACAGTTTATGTACTCATCACCAAATTAATTTTTAGTACTATATATTGGACTATGATATTAATCAGAATGAAATTTTTCAGTTGCAAATTCTTTTATTAAAGTATTTAGTTCTATTATAAATTTACCTCATTCCAACTCTTAGTCCCCTATTTGGGAGCAATAAAGAAGTCGGCTTCACGTTTTGCTCAATGTAATAGGTGTTCTTGATGGACATTAACAAGGATAGGGATATCAGTGTTCTCTACCCTATCAGCCATATACTCCCATTAAATTGGAACATGTAAATATTACAAAAGACCCCATTGCTATGCATACAGTTCTCGGTTTTCGTCAAATTTGCGGTTTTAAATAACAACATTAGTCAATGTCGGACACAAGAATGTCCTATATCAGCAGACAGCTAACTGAATAGAGTGAATCAAGAATGTATATGCGTTTGTGAGCTTTTATATATAAATGCGTGTGTTGTATATATATATATATATATATATATATATATATATATATATATATATATATATATATATATATATATATATATATATATATGCATGCAAGATATTGTTACCTGCGTTTGCCAGAGCTACTGCAATTTACAGTTAGGCATTAAATTGGGCCAGTTTTATAGAGTGGAAATGGTCAAATATTATTCTCCACAGGTTTTCAATACCAAAATTAATCAACACATTTATGATTAGTCCGAGCAGCAAACATATGCTCAATTAACAGTTTGTTGTGGTTGTTTTAGGGTTTAACGCGAATTTTCAGCAGAAGAGAGGCTATACATGGCGGCAAGTATTAATGGTGGAGGAAGAACCCTGGAAAACCCCATTTAGAACCACCGACCAACGGGAAGCTACTGGTAGGCTTTCCCACGTACCCACTTTACCCGAGCCTGGACTGGAACTCACGCAAACAGAGATGAAATGGTAGTGATCCATAACGATCAGCGCTTTAGACCATGCGGCCATTCGGGGCACCACATAGACAGTTTGCGTGATACATATGTTTGCGTGTATGTGTGAAATTGTGCACTAATACAATTCCATTTCAACAGTTATGACTAAGTATGGTTGTTTGTACAGTAAGTAGTGTATGGGGACTGTAAGGCCCCAATGAGCAAAAGACGGAAAAGAAGGACGATATGGCCCAACGATTGTTCCAAAAATATGGCACACCATGGGACATTATAGCTCCAATGGGAATTTGTATTGGTGACTAGCACAACCTGGGACTGTATAGCGCCGAGAGGTATAACACAGGTGGCATCACGGTACTGGACACTTGGCAACAGTGCATAAAGAAGCTGACCTAGTTTATCTAAATACGCACAGCTAGCACTGCTACTCTAAGGATGGACATATACACAGACATACATATACCATAGAGACATAGAAACATAGATAAAGACAGATGAAGATATGGCATTTTTTGAAAATTAAAATCTTTTCGAGGTATGAAAAGTGGCCCAGAAAAGGGCGTTTATTTTCTTCTTCTAATTTCTTCTCTTCTTCCATCAGTTTCTTATCTCTTGTCCAACACTGTTGGTTTTCTTCTTTTCCTTTTCCTCCACTAGTTTTTCCTTCTCCTCTTCTTTCTGCTTTTTCCTTTAATCATTCTCTTCTTCTTTTTTAAATTTTTCATTCCATACTCTCATCCTCCTTTTGTCATCTATATCGTCCTTTGCTTCCTTTTCAATTGATATGTTTCCATTTATGACATCCTTACATATTTTCAAAATTGTTAATTTCCATCTTTACGCGATGGGGGCTATAACACCCATACTTAACTCTCACCAACATTTCCTCCAACATGACTAAGGTATAACGACCTCTTGCAATCTTAGTATTCTCTCGTAATTGCTTGCCATCTTTCATTCTCTCTAGAATGGCGCGAATGGTGAACGCTGTTTTATATATGTGAAGTACGAACGTGAAGGAAAACATTACTTAAACTCACTTCTCATATTATATACCATCCACACCAACGACCGAGAAGCATAAGACACAAAAATATACCATCCACATCAACGAAACGAGCAGTATAAAACACAAGATATATTATCTCACCAACGAAACGAGCAGCATAAAATCACAAAAATATACCATCCACATCAACGAAACGAGCAGCATAAACACAAAATATAATATCTCATCAACAAAACGAGCAGCATAAAACACAAAATTATACCATCCACACCAACGAAACGAGCAGCATAAAACACAAGATATACTATCTCACCAACGAAACGAGCAGCATGAAAACACAACATATACTATCTCACCAACGAAACGAGCAGCATTAAACACACCAATATTCTCATCAATGAACGCGTATGCAACTACACACACACACACACACACATACACACACACACATACACGCATCAGGAAAGGAGCGAGTGTTTATGGTTACATTACACTAGATTCACACGAATTGGCAAATTGAATAGTCTTTCTTTTATAGATTTGGTTAGCACTGAAAAGGGAGGGGGTTCCTTTTAACACTTCCCCGGTCATGTACTTAAATTTATAGACGGGAGGATAACGACCACGCACTCGTTCAGTGACACGAAACAATTCGGTAGTCCAATTGGATAATTATCCTTTGTCGAAAGTAAGTTTGGCTTTGCCAATGCGTACCCAATCTCCTATGGCTAACATTCCATATTTCTTGGGGACAGTGATTGACGGGGAAGTACCAAGCATCCGCTCGAAGTCGTTCACTTCTTTGTCGAAAGTCACTTTGTGAGAGGCACGTCCAATGTTTCGATAGTAAGATTGGTTGTACGATTGAACGAGGTGTAGCAAGACTTCGATGTACTTGAGAGTGTGTTGATGGGTAAAATATTTCCACATGCATTCTTTCAAGGTACGCTGAAAACGTTCCACGATGCAGGATTTGGGGTTCTGGATTCTCAGTGGCAAAAATGATTGTCACGTTTCTTCAATTCGTTTTGGAAAGCTTGGTTTAGTAGTTCGGTACCTTTGTCGGTTTGCCATCGAAGAGGGTGACAACCACTTTGTTTAAACACCAGTTTCGTGGCTCGCACTAATTCACTGCTCGATTTGGAAGTCAATGGCAGGACCCAAGCAAATTTGGAAAAGACGTCAATGACACAAAGCAAATATTTGTAGCCATGATTATAGGTGGCCAAATGAGAGACATCGGCTAAATCCCCCTGCCATTGATTATCGATACCTTCCACGTGGGTGCGACTTCTAGAAACGTTTCGTCGAATGGGTTTGTGTAAGGTGTACGTGGCTTGTTCTTTTAACCATCGATGCACTTGTGGTAATCGGATACTTTTCAGGTTTGTTCTGGCAGCACGATACGATTTCTGAACTCCTCCGTAACGGACAGAATGGGATGGATCGTAGTAAATGCTGGCTATGACCTTGTCTATTTTTAATAAGTGATCCAATTTTCACTGATGTTACTTTTGTCTTTCTGTGCTATTTTCTTGAATTGCAATGCTTTGCGTTATGCATCAACGAGGTGGATGACGGAACAGGGGTTAACGGTTCTTGTTTCTCGTCTGGTTTCTCTTCTTTCTTTTTCACTTCTGTTGAAGAAGGGGTGGCCATCATCTTTCTAAACCAACCAATTTTGAATGTTGGTGATGTTGTTAACTTGGGTACTTTTTCTGGTGGAGTTTGAAATTCTTCTTCTTTTCCTGCTTTGTCCATTAGGGGCGGTGACGGTAATGGTGGTGATGGACTTTTCATCAAGGTCTTCAAATCTTTCTGAGTGGGTGAAGCTGGTTTGTCTAAAACTCTTTATTGAAAGAGTTGCTATCGTTGACACAACTGACCGTACCGTTGAAATTTTTTTCCGTTTCGGACAAATCGTTGCGTTCCATCAACGATTGCAATTCCTGTTAAGCAACTGGAACATCTCGGTAAAATGTGGATTGGGAGGTAATTGCGAGGTCCGTTTTTCTTACCAACAATGGTTTTCCATCCATTGTTTATAAGGCACTAAAGTTAGTTTTCGTCCTTCCATTCGATTTCAAGGATCGCGTCTGAGATCTTTTGATTTCAGTATTCTCCTTTAATCTGTCTCCCAGGATACTTCCAAATGTGCCCAATACTCCTTTCAGCAAGGGTTTTCATACGGTTCCCAGCAAGGGTCCTAACAGGGGAAAATGGCAATTTCCACCGCGTTGCACAAACATTTTTTTCTTTAGACAAATAGGGAGCTTCTTTTGGACCATTTGGCGAAGAACGTGTCGATTTTTGGCTAAGCGTTTTTTCTGATGTAGAGACAAAGGTATCGTACCTTTAAAAACATTCAGACAACACACACAAGAGTGGAGGAGCTTTGGACAGGACAGACAATATGTCCCAATGTTTGATTAAACGAGGAGGCAGTCCCTTTCTTGTTTCTTTTCCTTTTCCTTTTCCTTTTTGCACAGAAGAGCGGCGATGGTAACGGTGTGCATGTCTTGGTGAGGTCATCATGATGTGATCAGGAGCACAAATACACTGATTCGTATGGTATGCTTCAGGTTCTTTTATACTGGAATGTGTTGCCACTGATTGCCTTTACGTTGTATTAGCTTGATGACAGGCAATATACGCCTTGGAGGAGTTCGCAAAGGGCTACATCAAGCTAATTCTTGTTTGGACAAATCCAGTAAACTTTGTAACACACCTGATCTCTCTTGAACTTTGATTTTGGGGGCAGGTACTTTGTGAGCATCGGCAACTGCTCCTAAAGAGGCAGAGGATGTCACCGCTGGATAAGACTCTTTTTGTAGACGCTATCTTGTAGGTAGAAACTGTTTTCTGTGGACTTTTCTTTTTCCTTTTCTGAATTAGTGACCTATTCTTGACTCTTTTTCTTTTGGCTATGTCGGGGATTGACTTGTTTCTTGGGGACAAGTTTGGGCGCATTAGGATCCCATTGTAAGTGTGAACGAACAATGACACCTTCTAGTGAAACCACTACCTACAGGTTTTAAAATAATTTGCTTTCAGGTTTGAGTGTCGATGCGAGGATCGGCCAGTTGTTTCTGTCAATAAACATTTCGTTTGATGTGGAATCTGAATGATGCCGTGCTGTCACCATAAACCATCGTAAGACTTGAGACTGGCATCTAAGACACAAGCACACATTTGTGGATTGTTTTCACTAATGCCGTACAAGGCACGAATCAGATTGATGGGAATATGAGACTGAAGGGACGTCATGTTGATGGCGTGAGAGACAGAGTCCAAGCGACCAAGGATTTTATAGATTTTTTCTTTGGTAGTTATTTTTAAGTCAACGATGGGGACGTG
Organism: Potamilus streckersoni; assembly: GCA_016746295.1. NCBI lineage: Eukaryota > Metazoa > Mollusca > Bivalvia > Unionida > Unionidae > Potamilus > Potamilus streckersoni. The sequence continues at coordinate 146,933 of JAEAOA010000276.1, read as the reverse complement.
TAATCGACAGGTCCTCCGTACTCCGTATCGGCACCAGTGGTGAAACAGATGGGTACAAAATCGCAAATAATTGGGGGTAGTGGGTTTTAAATCCACGAGTAAATAAGCATGTGGGTATTAAGTGTAAATAACACTGGCATTACGATGGCATTACGTGTAAACTACACTATCGATCAACTTTATTTATGTTCGATCAAACGTTTGACAAATTGGGTCTTGCCTGAACCAATAGGTACAGCAATGAGCATGTTTAAAAGATGTCGAAGATACAAGACCTCCCAACTAACACTATCTAAATGTTCGTCAATGACTTTGAAAGCTGAGGGAGAGGAAGCAGAAACATTAGAGGTAGCAATAGTTGTGTCAGGAAAGTGGTAAATTTCGTACACTTCTAACAGTTGGCATCCCTGGTCCAGAGCTTTAAACAATTCTACACTAACCCACGTTCCCGTCAAGGCTCGTTCTTCTGGAGTGTGCTGACAAGGATGGTCTTGGTTGCATGTTTCAGCACAAGTACGGCACTAGGAAAACATCCGTTTTCCTTGGAAATGATGTGGTAACACGGAGTGGAATTAATTTGTGGGAGGCAAGATTTTACACTTGATCAATCCTTCGTTCTTTCGAATATTGTTCACGTCAATGTGTTCGGTCAACAATTGTGTGTGCCCTGCGGAAAGCTACAATATTTGCACACGTATGGATACAGCGAACACACGTCCATGTATTTTAGTTCTTCTTCTTTCTCCTCGTCGGCTTGATACAGCAAACAAGTGGCATTTGTCCGTCCTCCATACAAACTGTCTCGTGGGATCAGAGGGTCCTCCAGCTTGTAAGTTTCCAAGAAGCGCTTAAATTCGGGATCGGTTTTCAATCTCTGATTGCTCCCACATTTCCTCCACTTGGTATCATTGGTCTTCTAACTTCAAGTGTGGTTAAAAAGTGGCCACGTACAACTCTTCCATGGTGCGTTGTAAAAACTGGTCTTTAGTGTCAAGTTGAGGGTAACAGATGGTACATCCAAGAAATAAGCACCCAATAAACTCGTCCACCATCTACTGAATACATTCCTATGGCTTTCTCTCCTCCTGAATCCATTTGTCTTCTTTGTAGCACAAATAATGTAACCAGCATATAACTTTGACCGAGTATTGACGTTTGAAAAAAAAAATGGTTGTTTGAGGGTTTATGACAGCTAGCGTGTCTTCGGGCATGATTCGTTTGTGGTACACTAAAGAACACGCTTTGGCAATGGTGCAGGATTCTTTCAAAGGATCGATCCCCTTCGTGCTCCATGATCAGTTATCGAAATATGCACAGCAACGTCGTAAAATATCCATGTCGGAAAGACAATAGTTTAACATTTCTTCCTGAAAGTCGAAAGGGACCGAGGCGTGATTCTGGTACCATGCCTAGAAAGCTTATCGTAGTTCGGTACGCATGTTGTCGGGGTCGTAGTAGTAAGACTCAGGCAATTGGGATAGAACATTATGTTGATTGACTTTGGTATTGACAAAGTGAGGAAAATAGCCTTTGGCCATTTCTGTCATTCTACACGTTTAAGGCATGCGACTCAAAGGCATGGTCAAGCAACTCATCGAATCTTTAAATTGATCTTGTCCCACTTGCATGGAAATGATTTTGGCTCCATTCAAAATCACTTTAGAACGTTCAGTACTTTGTTCCGTATAGTATCTCAACATAAACTGTTCATAGTATCACGAGAATTTGTGAGCCATTACTGTGGCATAGCGATGACAATCTCCGTAACGTTCGATGTCTTCTTCGCTCCACATCTTGTCAGTAGGGTCTAAGGCCCATTGGGAAAAATCGGTCAATGTGTTATGCCCACGAAAGATTTTTTAACGACCTTCAGGAATCTTGTTTCATTAAGGACAATGAGTACAGATAGGTTCTTGGATGCACTTCTCGCACGCTCGGTGAGTCACGCAGAAATCAGGAATGTGAATACCAGTCTCTTGCATGCATTCGAAATCTTCTTCTGGTCATTATTTTCTTCTTTTCTTCATGTTTAGAATGGTATTTCTGAATGTAGCATTGGTGTTCCAAGTCCAGGATTTAGTGACAAATGTGACATTTTTCTTTCCAGAAAATACGTGTACCTTGGAACTGTTGGTACCTATGCCTTCTCCACAAGTAGAGCACAATCTCAGGAGTTGACAAGCACTTTTCCGCTGTGAACATTGTGTCTTCAAATGTTTTTGCTAACAGGCAAGACTGACAAACTTGCGCTGACAAGCAGAGCAATGCACTCGTTCTTGTCCTTCGTACAGACAGGGATTAGAGTCCAAAAATCCTGAGCATTTCGATCCGCAATGCTTATGTTGTTCTCGATTGTTATTGCCACAGTCACAATTTCTCACAGTAATAACCGTGTGACAAGTATGCGGTGATATTGGTAATGACATCAAAATGTTCATTGTCATGAATGACTTGAAACTATTTTCCGTCTTTGAAATATCTTCCTCGATACAACAGAGGTCTGCACACTTCTTGAGGGTGCGTTTTTATGGTGTAACGCGGAGCCAAGACGTCTTGCAACTTTTCCATTTCAGGCATGGAATGACACACCACAGGGCGTGTCTTTAGATAAGCCAGCTTGCTCTAACAGAAGTTCTGTTTCTCTTTGTTGTTTGGTTCCGTCCAATCGACGAATAGTTGTTTCTATCTCAAATTAACAAACACATAAACCTAAAAAAAACAGAAACTTCAAAAATAGAGGAAATTAGGAAAGGTCGATTTTACGTAACTAATCCATTCTGTCCGAAAATCTTATGAATAATGTAAATTAGACCATCTGTTCCTAGAAACTGAATGTTAGTCGGGTTGAGATCTGCCCTACTTCGACATCCCATAATGAAACAAATTATCACTAAAATCTAACAATGCTTATAATTAAGACAATAAACACAAAATAGTCCATGCTCTTAAAATAAGTAACAAAAAAAAATTAAAAGCAACACACTTTGTAAAATTCAACAAATATTTTATCTCCCTGGCATACAAAGTAAAAATATAAATATAATTTCAATAAAATGAACTTACTGTATTGCGAAATAAATCTCAAATAGTTCTAGAATAAGGCAAAGGAAAAGTACATTTATGTCAATTAGAAAATGAATTCAATTTTGGACAAGTTCAAGACCAACATATAATGCATATAATACATAAAACTTTATTGCAGTATGAAATATTTTAAAAAGTAACTAACAAAAAATGTACATTAGATATACATAACAATAAACAAGGTTTAACAAAAAATTTTTAATGAAAATGGCATTGTTCTAAAAAGCGGTTATTCGCTTTTTTTTCTGTCCTAAGCGACAGACATTAAGATAACATGAAGGGAGGAAACTTCTCCTTGTTTCAGATTTAGATCTAAGTAGGTAAATGCTTGAAGCGAATAGAACTAAAATATCTCCTTTATAAACTTACAAAGAATCGTAATGGTTTCTGCATAACAAACAGATTTATGTGTTCTTCCTCATATTTCTGAACATAGATCCTTTACTGCATGGTAATTGACGACTATATGGCTTTAAGCTAGGTAACAAAAAGATGTGAAAAGGGCAAGTTTATAAAATATTAACATATAACTTATTTCTCTAAGTTACAAGATGACAATTAAACGGGAACATATATTATTGTGAATTGAATTCCAAGTAATCTTATGTTTTATCACGAGACCAAATGTATAGAGTGTTCCGAATAAATATCAGAAATGAATCGCTAATATAGCAATGGTTGTGACGAATCAGAAGACATGACTAATGAACAGTCTTGGTGAATTACAATTATATAATCCAGAATGTCTGTAAATGAATTCACAATAATCCTTAAGTATGGTCTCGGTCCAAAAATGAGCCAGCACCGTGTAATTTTAATGAATAATTTATATCAATGATTTTTCTCAAATTATATCTGAACATAACAATAAATGATTGTACAGACTCCGCGTTGAAAATGAGAATGAATTTTATTTACCAAGACCTTACATAAAATCCAAAAGCATAATAAAACTGACCATATTCAAAGTTACAAGTTCGGTTCCAAATCATTTCAAGTTTGTAAATAAATCTAAACCTAGAAATCAAATATAGTGAACAATTTTTTTTTAAACTAACAAACATGACAAACATCATGTTAACATAAATATTATATGCGCCATCAGGGACATAAGTCAAGCACATAGTTAAACAAATATTTACAACACTGTATTAACATGTCCTCAACTATAAATGTATTCTAACATAAACTTTATCAAAAAATAAACCCTTAAATATTAATAACTATAAACTTTTGATTTACAAAATCTAGAAGCAGCTGCAATATGGAACGTAGATTGATTTCATAATTTGCATTGCAGACGATTCCATAGCTTGTCATAAATCAGAAGTTATCGGTTAAGAAAGGTTCAGCTCATTCATTGATTAAAGGCAGTTCAACAAACTCTCGTAATTGCGATGGGAATTAGCCTCATTAATTTAGACAGGAAAACTAAAAAGAACCCATTTGATTGCCATAGTACTATACCATTGGTTGTGAATGTTGTAAAAATAATTAGTATGTATCTTTTGCTTAGAAATAGCTAATCAAATAACAACGATATTTAGCGGTTATACATTTTCATTAATTGACAAGTCTCCGAGACGTGTCACAATGTTCTAAAGATTTTATTATTCGTGCACTATTAAATAAGGAACGTTTCGGAACGAAGAGATACAGACAGAAAGAAAGAATTAAACTAGATTGCTAACTTAATTCAACATAATATAATTTATGTTCTTGTATATATCAGAAAGACCAATTATTATTGCACTCTATTGCCCCACAAGATGATAGATATTATTGATAGTTTGATTGATACTAGTCCTCTAAATTTGTCCTCTAAAATACAAAAGGGAATTGCTCAGAGACTTTAAAATGAGGCAGATACCATACAGACTAGTTCACTTCATGGATTAACTAAAACTACTAATAAAATACACTTCTAAAAGACATAAAAGTACAGCCTATATTGGGAGACAATGCACTGTTTTGAACAACATGTAGTTTGAAGTAATTATAGAGAAGATCTGGATAAGGAAGACCTTTGGAAGTGTATCATGCATTAAAGCAGCTTGTAGTAATAATACTGTCTTTACTGACTAGTCCTGTTACATCAGGTTGTTAATGATTTTCTACTGAATCACTACATATGTGTTCTGCAGCCTTTTATTCATTTATAGCTTCTTAAACTATGATTTTCAACGTTTCTCTAGCTCCTCGTCTGTGATTTACTAATACTACAACATGGTCGTCAGCAACCCTATACGTCTTTAATGATTCATGAAATGTTTGAGCCTGCGGTATCTTCTTCAGAATACCCTTTTTTATTTCTACAGTTGCTGTTATAGACATAGATTAATGCCATCATTTAAAATAAAGCCAAATTTCATGAAAATGATTCACCCACGCAATATCATTTCTTGTCCATTAATTTATTTCTTTGAAAATTCCTTGACTAAATGGAGATGGAGGGTTAGAAAACTCTATATAGTAAATGTTCACGAAAACACTTTTTGTCATCGCAAATTTCTTCTGCTTAAGGACAAATTGTGCGTCCATTAGCACATAATCAATTAACCATCTTGTCTAGGCAGTCCCAGCTTGATGCAAACCGACGATCTTTGACTCCTGCTTTTATGCTACAGATGTCGATTGGCTGATTAAGAAATTAGAAGCATGTGGTTTGTGATGACTCATGACATTTTCAAACGGTGGACAACGAATTAGTTTAACTAGTCCTTTTCTTAACTTGCACATGATATTAAAGTTTAACTATCCTCCAACAAAACAAAAATGTAACCTAATGATGCTGTAACAGTTTTACTTGTGTGGTTCTTTACGGAAACAGAAACAAACTACTTGGTAGAGTGCAAAATCAGTATATTTAAATGGAACAATAGCAAGTAATTAAGTATTTTTTAAAATATTTCCAACCGATTCCTCTGTTTTGTGTTTCAGAAAACCGTAATAAGTCCTTAAGCACAATTAATACCTCCACTGATTTGAATAAACTAGTACAACATATTGATAATTAGTCTTCACACCTATCCACTTGTCAGTTGTTATCATTACACTTACAAAGCATCAAAGCCAGAACTGAAGTACTGTTTCCTTTACTGGAGCTAGGGCAGTTTAGTTTGTAAAGAGTCAGACTCGTAATCCAAAGGTCGATGGTTAGACACTCACTCTGGCAAGTCCCGGCAGGTTTCTCTGCGTGCCCTTGAGAAGGTCACTTAGTTACTATTTTATGTATGATATAGCTCATAATTTATCATAAGTACTATTAAATCCAGTGCAAGTATTTTCCATTAAGTTGAAGTTTGGTTGCAATTCGATCAATTTCCGTTGGTTCGTTTCTTGTAATTTTGTTTATTTCGGGTATTTAGCTATGTCCTAATTAAAACATACCCTTGCGACCAAATTAATATGATTAGTTGATCTTCAAAATTAAATTAACGGAGCAAAACACAAAAATGCGATAGCCTTTTTTATTCTCTAAAAATAGTTATTGCTCCATATGTTAAAATGTCTCGGTGTAAGCAGTAGTCTCGAAAACAATTTGGTTCATGGGGCAAGTCTATTTATATCCTACCCTTACAGCGCTCTCTTGTATGGCTTTCAATGTATATTATGTAGACCTAATTCGGTGTTGGTTTTAAAATGTTTGCTTATTGCATCCTGGTTTCTGATGTTATTCCACTGATGACAACCCCTCTCATTACATCAATAGCCATGGCCAGTTTTGTGCCTTTTGATTTAGTATCTACTTCCCACGGTACTGCAGATCACTTCATACATACGCCTATTGCGCTTCAGATCATCGTTAGTATACAGATATGATAAATTATTTGTGAATTATCGACTATAGTGGAGCCACTGTCGCCCACACATCCTCTTGATATGTAATATTAATATCATTCCCTAATTCAATTTCTGAAGCAATTTTGTTGTTTGTTTCTTTTTTCATTTCTCAGCAGCACTTGCTAAGAGAGCTAATGCGTTCTTTATTAAAAATGGATGGCCTCCTATTGATGCAAGGAATTTAATTCTTGTTCAGCAGAGACATGTAAAATTAATGATCATGAGCTTAGTATACAAAAGTCTTACAAAAACATGCCATGAAAAAGATCTGTCTGTATTAATAGGAGTAGTAATGTAGGTCTCAAAACAGATTTCAACATGCAATATGCGTCTTCAAGAGGTGACACTATTTTTTTGAACATGCCGAAAATTGTTAAAACTACTTTTAAGATGAAGAGGAAAAACAATACTAATTTTATAATGTGCTAATACTGCTGCTGATGACATTGAGGAAGACGATGATTCCTGCAAGAACAATAGCAATGAAAATTATGTTATTTGCCGTTACGGTTTTAGGGGAAGACATCTGGAACCTGGTCATCTTTCAACTTGCTTACGGGGATTTTAAAAGAATGCAGACACCATGTATCAATTATGGTTCCTCTTTGTCTAGTAAATGTGCCTGAATCAATATTTTTGCCGTCATCGTTTCATTTTCTTCTAATTTATAGCCTTTTTTCTATAAATAAATTTCCTTCACTTTTTTTTACTCACAATTACTTTATTATTATAATCCTTATGTCACTCTTTTTGGTAGTGCTATTAGGGTTACGTTCATCCTTCACAGTCAAATAATGTATTTAGCTCGAGTTACAATCGCTTGATTATACCAATCTCAAATATATGTATGCGGGTCGTATTTGTGGAAAGGAAGAAATAAAAGGCAGATCTGTACCTATCCTAAACGTGTTGGTATGAAAAGTAAAATGTTACTTATTAAATAGTATCGTTTATACCTTTAATGAGAGAAAAAATATATTTGACTAAGAATATTGTTCAACTTCTTTGTTTTTTAATGTTTATGACAACCATCATCGGTTTAATTAAAACAAATAGAAATACATCAGACAATGAGATCATTTAGAACACAGCCAAGAAAAAATGATCTACTTACAAGACCGCCTTGCCAGGGGAAAATGCACAAACAAACAAGTTGATGAAATTTATATGATTTGTTCTTAGGAATTTTCATTTAAATTATTTAATCAAGTATCCTATGTTACTATAGTGAAACTGTGCCGACGTGCCCACCGTATATACTCGCTTATGTGACGTGTCAAACTCCAAACAAGAAAGATCCTTATCTGTGTAGCATAATGCGCTCGCGGATTTTGATCTGTGTTGTTTGTTCTAATGATTACTCCAAAGAAACTGCACAGAACCAGAACTGCCTAGACACTGCTACGATAGATCCGTATTTTGCAGTATGCAGTTGAACTCATCTTATAAGCGAATATAGACGGTAGTAGTTCTTTAGCGTGAAAGATGTGTATGTTCGAATGTTTTTCTTGACGTCTTCGTGGCAAACTATCAATTAATCTAAATTTTAAGAACCCAGAACAAAACTGGCAATATAAGGGACACATTAACATTTATACAAAAGGAAGCATTACAAATTCCACACATAGAGCCCTTGTAAATTATATAAACTAAAATAACGACAATAATAATTTACATGATTCTTACATCATGACACGTCTACATTAGTCAAATATATTTCTCACAAAATATAATGCTTATATTTTAAACGGCATTATGTATATTGTTTGATATATTATGCGATAGTACTATTCAACAACACACTTTTATAGGCTACTTGACTGTGGCACATGGAATACCTATTTCATCTTGTCTTTAACGACTTGTACAACCATGTCTATAATCAAGAACATGGGATAAATATCTATGAGATGCCTGAAACTAAACCAAATAATAGCTAAATACAATTAGAGAGAAAAGCTTAGCTGGAGTACAGTGGAGTCAAGAGCGAAATTACAGCTGTTTTTGCTGCAAGTGACAGCCAACAACACTTTGGGGCTATGTAGGATCAAAGTATCTTCACACGCATCTTAAAGTACTGACTTACTTAAATTAGGATAATAACTGTTTAGATGAATACGATTGATAATGGTGTTAATAATATTACGTTCTAGGGATACGACGATGATAGTTTTAATAGTATTACATCCTAGAACCATTTCTAGCTGGAACTCTTCACCAGCGGCGGTATTGGAGGTTGTGAATATGGTGCACTTTGAGCGTTATCTACGTAAACGTTATATTTAAGTTTTCCTTCTTTGTAACAAGCTCGAGAGTGAAACTTGAAGGCTCTGTTAGAACTTTATTGAAGTTTATTTGTTTATGAGTCAGATGTTTAAAGATAAGATATCTTGAGTAAGATTCATGTTCAGAGTCTGGCTATATTTCACTAGTAATAGTGAATAGATATTATAATCAATTCGGCAAGCTGTTAAATTCAATATGTTCATTATATATTCCACATTATGCTAAATTAATATATTTTAGATGCTAAATCCTGTCTATTCCTCGTTATGTCTGAGCCAGTCTAATACAAGCGATGATAAATCCTATCTCTACCAGACAATGTTAAATTCAACTATTCAATACGATGTTAAATCCAATACATTCATACTATGTTAAACTGAATTCCATTTGCAAAGATGACAATATTGACGAATTCAGTTGTTCATTGTTCATTACCATTATAATTAATTCTTAATTAGTTGTTCCTTCTTTAAATTAGGCTCGGCATATGATTTGCGAGAGATTATCTCATTATCCTAATGACAGCAAAATAGCTAATGTGACATCCTTCCGAAAGAAAATTACTAACGGTGACGTGAATACAAGTATACAGATGCCTCGGCTGCATGGTTAAATTATTAATTCAACTAAGTATTAAGTACTGTTAATTACCATGGTAGACAGTGTTCTAGGTCATGGGTCGTGTACAGTAAAAAGGTGGTTAAGATTTTGGTGTCGAAGGAAATTTCTCCGTTTATGAGCTTCTTCTATAGCTGAGAAAAATATAACATAATTATTTTAATACGAGGTAGCTTTACTAAATAGATATGTCTACACATTTTTTGACTCACTGAACGGTAGGGATGCTCTGAAATGTTGAACACATTTTCTTATAAAGCATATTATATACGAATAGTTGGACAAAACATTACCTATCTATTTGCAACGCGTTATCGTTAATCGTGTGCGTAAATCTGTTTTTTTCCTCTCAAAAAAGTCCGTTTACATGAAGTGTGGGTAACAAGAATCCCATATTAACTGTCCATTTTGCTTTCTTATGATCTCTTCTTTAAAAAGTTGCTAATTCCTCTAAAATGTAACAATCATATCAACATAATAAATTTACATACAACTACCAAGATAGGATCTGCATCATGAACGTAATGTCCTACGAAAAATATCCTTGTGGCGCATATAAATAGATGAAAAATATAGAAGCAAATGATGTGATTCCTCAAAACAGCTTGCCAATTAAAGGCATCCAATCTTGCAGAGCGCTAATATGGACCTGTTTTAAGTTTGAAAGTTAGTACAATGACGTTGTTTCAATATTCTTAACATTTTCCTAAGTGTTACTAAACATCATACAAATTGCTTTGCATACTATTATGGGATAAACATGAAAATTAAAAATGCTACAGCTATTTCGATTCTTAACTTTCACATGAGAAAAATGGAAAAATTTAGAACATAAATTTTCTTAATTAAAGTAGAGAGACATTTTTCATATTAAAAACTCCTGTAACAGTGTGTGATAAAATATCACCAATCGTTTATTAACTAAGACACATTAAAAAACGTAAGAATAAATGAAAATAAAGATGAAGATTAAATATAAAAAGAATTTTAAGGTCAACATTAAATCAAACTAAATTGATTAGAGGACTGACATCTAAAAGGAATATATGTGCTTTGACTAAACTTTAAAACATCCTTCCCATTAATTATAAAGCAGAAAATTCGTCTGCTCTTGTTAGTGAGGACATCAACGGCCTACTAAAATACAACGTTCTGTAAATCTATTAATATATCAAACAAATAACTAATATTAAAAGTATACTGCACCTTTATAATGTTCTTGTTTTGTTATTTCGGTTCTTTTCCTGTCGTCTTAAAAATATAGCATGATATGGCTATTGTATATAATTAACGAACAAAGTAGGACAGATTAAAACCACGTGTGAAAAAAGTTATTGTGTGCCACGGTACTTTAAAAGTTTGAAGCAGCCATCAGCTTTAGCAGGAAAATAAGAACATGTTAGAGGCATCCGTCCCTGTATTGGTTTTCCGCCCACACCGACCATGCAGACGTAAAGAGTGCTGTATTGTGATTAATAATGTTCGTGCACTTTTTAATGTGTGACGTAAATATGTATTTATAAATCGTTTTGTGTCAATATACAAACTAAATCGCAAAAACAGCGCCTTTGATTCATATGATCATTTGAACGAATTTTCATAAGCTCTTTCGGTATGTGTTACAGTATTTGTATATTATGCGTGCTTCTTGACTCCATGATCGTTTCATTTGCCTTCTAGTTCGCTTGCCAATTAAGTGAGCTAAATCTCAAATACCAACATTTTTCGTGTACACATCAATCGGGGTTTAAATTGCATGTTAGAACAATGCTGGTTATATAGTGTTGAATTAAAACAAATTCAATCCAAATATAAGGATTTTAAACGCACTATTGGAACATAAAGCTTGTCCAAATCAACTTGAAAACAGAATACTACAATTAAAATTTTTAACTTCTGTAAAGGGTACACCCAGTATAATATAAATATAAAATATAAATTCCTATTCTTAAAGAAAGGGGAATATAGTAACACGTGGTTCCTTCACACAGTTCATATCATATAAACACGCAAGCAAAAAGAAGAGGTAGGCGTCCTCATGTCATCATATTAAAAATTCAAAAAAATGTATTTAGTAGTAGTGTTTATTTGTATTAAATGAAACGATCATGTGATACAAAAAGATGTTAGAGTGCCTACGAAAAGAACTTTTTATTAGGGCAACCCTGAAATATGCATTGAACAAGATTTGTGATATTGATTTAACGTCTTACGTATCAGGAGCCTTTCAAATATGTTTTATAGCGTTGAAGTCTATGCTCTTTCAATAAGTAACAAAAATAGTAAAAGGCAACAAGCTTTGTAAAGTCAATAAATAATTTATTTCCCTAGAATACAGTCAAACTAGGAAATATGAACTTAAGGAATTGCGAATTAAATCCCAAAGCAATCCAAGAATTAATGATACAACTCCCAATAACTTAAAGCAATGAATAAAAATCAGTAGAAGTCAATAATAATTCAACAATTCCAAAACCTAAAGGGGATTATTCGTCTTTGGTAGTTTATAGAGTGTCGATGTGTTGATAAAATCTATGTATATGCTGAACAGTCAAAAGCGCTGAGTAACAAAATATTTTGTACCCTTAAAAATGGCCATAGTTCCCGCTTGTAGCATACAACTACATGTCTGTCAGTCTTTAATTTAGCGTGCAGACTGAAAGACTTGATGGCAAACATATCTAAGAAATATTCTATATAGTAATAAAACGACTGATTGATTTATATACGCGGAAGCCTTTTAATGACACTCTAGTTTTCAATAACTTTCTCAAACATGCCATTAAAGCTTTTATATTCCGCACTGAGTCTTTGTATATAATTTATGCTTTCTCCTAAATAAGAACCCGAATCCACATTCAGATTAATTGAATTTCTTCAATTTAATTGTCACAAAATGAATTTTGTCTCGTTATGATACAACTCTACATCAGCATTTTACACAACAGATCAGGAGAAAATGGCTTGTGTGTGAGTGTGTGTGTGTGTGTGTGTGTGTGTGTGTGTTTGTGAGAGAGAGAGCTAGTGTAATACTTAAAAATGTAAATGTATGGAAATAAATGTAAGGATGATTTCAAAAATATATTATTAAGACATGTCGGACCTAAGACTGTTATAAGATGAAAAAACAATTTTTTTTTCTATTAGAACCCATTAGCAAAGTGATTCCAGATAGCATTTCTAAGCTATAATGGATTCATGTTTTTCAGCCGGTATTTAATAAATTTAGGAATATTATTGTCCTATATGTTCTTTATTAGTAACAATTCATAAATCAATCGTATCCAAGAACTCTCTGTGTATCTCTAAAGCTTTCTCAATCCAACCATTCAATTATTAAATGCTTTTGTATATTCACTATTTAATACGTTGTTCACCCACTGGAAAACTCTTCTTTCTACACTTTCGAACCACATAGCTGCGTTCAAATAATTCAGGCAAAAGCATCAGATATTGGACACAAGCTCTGAAATAGAGGATATGGTTAAATTTATTAGTTCCTATAGAAGGCTATCCTGACAGCTGCATGAATGCTTCGGGTACCAATGCGCAGATTTGGAAGTGGAAACACACTGGAGGCATGTAATTTTTTCATTGATACTGGATAGTGTTAGGCGACCAGGTCTTTTGAATCGCAAGATAATGTCCATAACGCTCTTTTGCATAGAGTTCCAAAAGCTTAATGCATGTTTCAATACATATGACAATCGCAATCAAACGCCTCAGAACTTATTTTCATAGATTGTGAACAGCTGTTTCAGAGATAAACTTATCATTAACTTCTACAGGTTTAATATGTCCTAAAATATTTAAAAAATGCGGCCAAACTAAATATTGCTTTAATTAATTGTCAAATTTGCATCACTGAATTGATCAAAGAATATCCGAATGGTTTCCAAGTGATCTGTCCAGGTAATATTATAAACGATAGCATCATAGATCCACGCATCACAGTTATCCAGACCAGATGTTATATTTATTAAACGTTGGAATGTTCAGGGGGATTTTTCCTACCAAAAGTCATCACTTTCCATTAAGAAGGTAGCTCTATACTTGAAAATGATGACATTTCCTTTGCTCTTTCAGGAAATACAGTTTGTCAAATTCCGTTCAGATGGTAAAATTGGCGATATAGGTTAATTTTCTAATTTTCTCAATGTATTCATTTGTTCTTAGTATTTGAAATTAATCTTTTTGGTGAAACTGTTCATTGTTTTATAGTTAGTAGACTATTGAAATCCAGTTACCTTTACTTGGTTCAATAAAATTATTCTCCAACAAATATTTAATTACCTTTTTTCAAACATTTTAATTCATCCTGCCAGAAGTGTATAATCTACAATTTCAACTATATTGTAGATGGTAATGATTTATGTTTAAACATCAGAAACCACGTACTCATATTTACACATTCTTTCTGTCACTGAATATTTGAATCTTTTTGGTCCAGATTATTTAATATTTCCGAATTCAGAAGATTGGCTAAATCAACTTCACTGCAATCAGACTTCGTGCTATCGTTAAAATCCGCACACTTTGGGACAACTACAACTAAACTGATTATATGATTAACAGGAATGTGTATGTCAACATGTTAATTTAACATATTTATATACCTTTTTTTCAACTGTCTTATTGGCATACTATTAAGCATAAAGATAATACTGAGGTATGAGAAAGACAAGCAAACCTCAATCAGCAGATTGAAAACCTCCTCCTTTTGTAGTTCTGTTATACCTTTATTTCATGTATGACAATGTAAAGCGAAGCTTCGTTCTTGACACTTCACAAACCTTTGAAACATATATTTCGAATCATACCGATTAATTTCTGAATCATCGATTAAGTCAATTTTTAATGATGTCAGTGGTCCACAGACGGTATATCCAAAAACTTGCTCAGAAGGAGTGAAATTTAATCCTTCTTTATCTGATTCCCTAACAGCAAAAACAGAAAATCAACGTCCTAATCTCAACCGTTGCCAGTGTCAGGGAAATATTTCTTAAGCATATTCATGAACGTTTGATGAAATCTTACCGAAATCCCTTGAACTTCATTGTGATTGGCAGAAGACTTTAATTATTTTATAACACGTTTATGCAAAACTTATTGTAATATTCAAGACATATATCTTTCCGTTTATCATATTCAACATATTTGGGAAGGCCAAAAACTGTTAAATATTCGCTATCAAATCTCGTACTATCGTTGTATTATTATATGTCTTTAAACATTACCTCTAGTTACCTTGTGGACGCATACAGTATGGCCAGCATATATTTTTATCATCGGTAAGGGACTGACACAGTCTACCATTATTCAACTAAATGGTTAGTGAAATTTAAGAATGAACTTCAGATGAAACTAAGGTATCTTTTCATAGTGTTGCCCTACCATTTGAAAAGTGAGACAAGACCCTCGGTATTTTAAAACATCACGTTTACATTTTGGCATATAAAAATTCAAGGTTTTGTGATAAGTCTTACTGACTCTTGATGATCAACCAACCAATCAAGGGTGTTTAATGGACTAGACAAAGGCTTCCATTTCGGTATGAATTATGTACAAAACTCTGTGTGGTCTCCATTGTCTTATAAGGACTCCCTTTTTTTCAGAAAATAACAAATTGTTACTTGTATGGATTCAGTTTCGGTAAGATCTCTCTGAAACAAACAAGATCTGACTGGATCCTGATCCTGTATAAGAACAAGTGATTGTCGTTCGCCATACTCATTAGAAAAAGTAGAATTAGTAGACAAGGTACATTGTCGTCAAAACCTCTTGATTGATCACTACCAGGTGCAAATATGACTTAATAGAAACGACTGTTCAATATGTCAGCTAAAGGAATGATACCCTAGTCAACACCATTTTGAAGAGCTTTTTTATTATAGCTCTGTTACTGCAAAAGCAGGGTATTATTTAGTGATTTCATTTTCAATAGAAAGGAAGGACTATCTGATCTAAAAAAGGATTATCAGCCACAAGTGAATTAATCAAACCTTATCTCCAGCAGCTCTTTGCCTAGAAATAATACTCTCAATGGGCAAATAATACACTGTTCCAACAATCATGTGACCTGAGACTATAAATCATGACAGTTTGATATAATGGAGAAGAACAACCGCAAAGAAGTATTGTACTCGCTAATAGCAATAATGTCACTAGAACAAAAACATCTCAGATGAATGCAAAGCACTAATGTAAGACCATGAGAATCAGCAGCTTCGTCCCTTTAAACTGTAGTAGACATTGGCTTTGCTTGGCCAAATCACTAATATATTATAAAGAACCTTTCCACACAAATATCTCATGATTTTCCATAATAAAGTCAGACCAGGGTTCATTGGATCAAAAAATGCATTTATTTTAATATATCACCGCGACATTTCCTCGTACAAATAAGGACAATTTTAATTGCTTTGTTTGTGTCATGTTGCTAATCAAAATATATCAGCCTGTAATAACGTGGCCTTTCTTCTTGCAATAATAGCACGTAGGAAGATATAAGGATTTCTGTTCAGTCTTATCAGATGTTTATTTCATACTTTTGTGCTAGACTGAGATATGGACATGCTCCTATCAGACCGAGATGGGCTTTTACCAAAATAAATGCTGAGCGGAAGACATATCGATACATGAAGCATTGGTTAATTAGCTGCATTACGTGACAAGGACTCGTACTCAGTAACAAAGAAAAGAGTAAAAGCCAACAAGCTTTGTATATTTTAACAAAACAATGTATTTCCCTAGACAACAATGTAAAAGTTCGTAAATAGGACATAGTTTGTGAATATAATCCAAAGGTTGAACCTTAAATAGTTATATTAGAATCCAGGTTCAAGTCCCGACGACGTACAAATGTGGAAGACGATGACGTCAGAAGTGGTTCAAATGTACAAATATCAAAAATTCCTCACTTAAATCACATTCTTTGTTTCCGAATAATTCCATAATAAATTTCCACGAATATTTTTCAGAATTTATTTTATACAAAAGTCAACTTTTTGAGTTTCCAAGAGAACAAATTGTTAAATCCGAAATTGAGATGAAGAACAAATAATCTAGCAAAAAACAAATTACACCTTGTTCCTTCAAGATGTTAGAATGACTCTCCCCGAAGAATATGGCTCACTTGAGCACGTACACTAATTTGTCCCCACTTAAGAACCAATCTTTAATAAGGGTTGAGATCACGCAAAGAACGTATGTCCCTGATACTGACCAATCATTTTAACTTCCTATTGACACTATTGCCAACCCAAGACGAACTAGGGTAATTAATATTAATTCTCATGTAACACTTCTTCGTCTTAAATAAACAAACTTTGTTCCAAAAATATCTCATTACTGAAAAAGAATCCCGAATCCGACAAAAATATTCATTACAATAAATGTAATGAAACAAAAATGAAATAAAAAGAATTTTAAAACTTACACACAAGCAATTGAATCTCATATATGTATCAGCTGTTCTAGTAGCATTCTACGAAGTTCTACCTTAGACTCAGCAGCAGCAACCGCTGAGATGTCGAAGTGGCCATTCTAATAACTTCTGTCTCATTGTTATGTATGTATGTATGTATGTATGTATGTATGTATGTATGTATGTATGTATGTATGTATGTATGTATGTATGTATGTATGTATGTATGTATGTATGTATGTATGTATGTATGTATGTATGTATGTATGTATGTATGTATGTATGTATGTATGTATGTATGTATATATATATATATATATATATATATATATATATATATATATATATATATATATATATATATATATATATATTCTCTAACTTTATATATTGTGCTTACTTGGCCAGAAATAAACGTATAAAGAGATGATTTAAAATCTTGCAAAGTTTTTACACTTTTATATCTTTTGCCGTCCATGAAAGTGTTTAAAGCGAAACTAGTAAAGTGCTAGAGGGGAGAGAAACAGATTAAAATAACCAGTACAATAATTTGCTGTGGACTAAAAGGTCATTTGATTTACGCCATATTCGTAAAATTATTTAAAAATGAAAATAAAGTAAAAATTAAATGATACAGTAGAGAAACGAAATCAAAATTGAAGTCCTACAGGATGTACCAAGCCGATGTTTTGCATCACAGGTGTAAGATGCGAGTTTAGTTTATATAAACTGCAACACTTTTGAGATAGGGTACATAGACATTGACAAAATATGCTGCAAAAATATCAGAATCCAAAATACATACAGTTGTTTCTGTATCATTGAACGCAGAAATTAAAAATGCAAATCCTTATATTTGTTTGTCCATTTCTCAAAATAGCATTAATTTGTTACTCTCGTCTTAAGATTATGAGTTTAAAAGTCAATCAAAAACGTCATCAATGATTAAGTAAATATCTGCTCGAAAAATGAATATGCTAACAGGATAGCAACATAACGCGATTCGTTTTCGCCCGCATATTACTATGATTATCCGAAAAGCAAACACAATGTTATTCTCAGGTGCGCGACCCCTTTTATTAATCATAACTTGCCCACACTAGTAGGAGTGGAGCTGTCGTACAGATATCTAATGATATCAAATATTGACGGGTAATTATTGGAGAAGCGAAGACTAATGTTGTACTTAATACTCAATACCCAGCTACAAGCAACATAATCATGAAAATAACTAAACCAGGCACTAAATCATAGAGGATGTATTCATTTCCTACTTTAATACCGTATATATTTAATCGTTTGGTACCAAACAAATCCCGTGATATTTTAACGACTGATGCTTTTTGGGTGTGCGTGTGTGTATGTGTGTCTGTGTGTTTGTGTGATTTTGGATTTTTAACATAGCTTTAACAAATTTTTCGGTCATGTCGCTACGACGTCTGTAGTGTGACAGTTTATAGTGATGTCTAATACAGGCGGCATGCCGTAGACACACAGCATTATCTCCAATCCATTTATATTATCCTGACACTAAACAAACCAATCCTAAAACTAACATCTTAATGTTGAGCACCAAGAGAGGAAACGTTAAAAACCATTTTGTAACTCTTTGGTATGACTCGGCGTTGGTTCGAACCAACGATCTCTCGCAAATGAAGGGGAGGCTCTATCCATTAGGCCACTTGATCGGTGTGCCTTTGTTGGTCCACACGACGAAATGCATCATGTATTTACATAGAAAAAAGAATATTTTATTTTTATTATATGACAAATTTCCTCAAGAATCGAAGTTTAAAAGATAAAGCTCACTCTCGGAACAGCCTCTTGTCGACCCCCGTTTCATCAATTCAGTTCAGTTTCAATGGATGATCATGCCAATAAAGATGACTTATAAGACTAGAAGAATTGATTCGACCTGATCCGTGGGAGTAAATAACATGCTCGATATTTTCATACTTTTTGATCCTATCTGAAAACAAAGGATATCCGATTCAGCAATGCATCACATGGAGTTTATCGTTTTAAAGAAACGGAACAATTTTAGAGAGACACGATCAATATCTGCTTCAATTTCTTCAACAATATTCAAAGGGGATTATCCTTAACACGCGCTATTCTAGGGACAAATAAAGACATGTACATATAAACATGTATAGAGTCATTGACAAACACAAAGACAAACATATGGCAAGAGAGAACAATTATTTTTAGAGGCAATGGAGTGGCCCTGTCTTCTATTTCTTATTCTCTTCCTTTAGTCTCTTATTTTCTTTACTACATTTTTCATTTTTTCTCATCTTTCTTCTAATCTTCTTTTACCTCTATCTCCTCTTTTTCCTCTTCTCATTATCCTTTTCTTTCATTATTTTTCATTTTATAACCTTATTCTCTCTTTGTCCCCTATGTCCTCATTCTCCTTTTTAATATATTCAATCGGTGGAGACTTTAGGCGCCATGCTATAGCATAACCTCTTGTAATTTTATAATCATGTCTAATTGGATATTGGCAATTTTATTATTAAATATTGAATGGCACGAATGACGAACACTTCACTTAATATATCAAAATCACGAATGTGAAGGAAAATATTCCCTCTTATAAACTACCCATATTACCTTCCAAAACCTCTAAAGTGATGAGAGTGCCATCTTAACATATATTTTTATACAGAACAACACACTCATCTTAGTAAAACTGCTATAGTTTATATCATTAAATTGTGGAGATGGAAGGGTTTATCCATATAAAAATCATTCCATTACATACAATCACCTCAGCACATGAGTTAGTGTTTATAGTTACACCATTCCGTATTCACAAACACACGCACACACACTCAATGAAGGATTTATAGGCCCACTTTTAGTTTTTGTATACAAAAAACCCAAAGATAGTTGAATATATTTGCATTTTGATCAGTCTCTCTTACTTATTGATCTGGTCAGCCTTAGGAAGAGCTGTTTTTTATAAGAAAAAAATCCAAACGAACCTCCATAACACTTCGTGTCCCAGATCGAGCTACACAGACTCATCGGCAGCTTCAGTCCTGCAATTTATTTGCCTTGTTGTAAGCTTAAAGAGGGGATTAGTGACTTCAAAATCCCAGTCTTTACTTTGTAGGATAGTGGAGACTTTCCTCTGTCTTCTCCTATGCCAGAACCTGGGATGGTAAAGTATCTAGGGCTCTTGCTGTCTTCCTATCTCCTCCTCCACGTTTTCTGTTTAGGAGACAGCAACTTTTGGTACTGGTACTCGATGTGGCTGACGTTGTTGTGGCTCTGGTACTGATAGTAGCTGTTGAGGCATCCTCACCGACCTCACACAAAGGCTTAAGCATTAGGTTAAGCAAGATAGGCATTTTCTCTTCCTTCTCGTTTTGGTCCTCATATGTCTCTATTCTGGCACTTTCCTCGATCGTCTTTATTGCACGTTCATTTAAGAGGATCCTGGTATAATCCAGGTGCATATGAAATTCTAACAATTTACTGATTTTGCTCAATTGGCTGGTGACCACTGTATAGCCAGACAGACGAACGCTACGAGTCATATGTTTGAACCACTGACGTAAAGGAAAACATTACTTTACACAAAAACTAACAATACCCACTTCACCATCAATCACGTGAAACGCGCGGATATAAAAGAAACACGTTATTTTGTACATACAATTACACTTTATTATCACTCTTGCCAATATAACACACACAGAGACTATCTTACAAGTCAGAGAAACTATTTGTTTATAAATCCACATTTATTTTCGTAACCTGCAGACATACTATATTATATGATAACAACTTGACTAGTTTCTCTTTACTAGGTTGTTGGGGGTAGCCCTGAAAAGAGCTTTTTCGTTTGGGTTAAGACCATTTCTTATTGTTAGACTTCCACCGGTGGAAGTCATTGGACCATTGATGTAAATTACCTGTCCTATTAAAGACAAGAGACAGCCATAACAGTCACTATACTATCGATCTAACTTTCCACCGTTTCTAGAGTAGTCACGATCAAAATAAATCACTAAATGTTCTAAGATATATCCAAGGTTACGTTAATGAAGAAAATACAGACAATACTTTCTACACACCATATAATATTTGTCATTTTTGAAACGATTCATCTGGGAATTTCTTCTCATAAAGTTGATCATTTCGTCCAAAGGCGGTAATCCATACGAACCAAAATACTCCTCACAGGTATCGCTAGGAAAGTAGACGGCTACCCAGTGCGTTCCTGGGAGATGACTGTGGTCCGTGTTGATAACATAAGACTGGTGGTTTTTAGGTTTATGATGAGGAAAAAATTGTTTTAAACACATAACACGATTCCAAGAAGCTGTATATGAACTGTTTTCCAAATATGATATAGTTCCCATGTATCCATTTTTGTCATGTTTTGCACAGGGAATGACGTGTCATCAATTCAATCATGACCTTTAACTTGAAAAACTCTGTCAAGTAATTGTCAATTCGCTTCGTCTCTATACTTTGGGATAATCTGTTCGTTGCAATGGATCTTTATAGCAGTCAATGTAGGGCAAGAATGATAGCACAAGTCTTTTATTCCACTGATGAAAAATTGCTTCTTCGAGTTGATACACTAAGCATCCTCGTCCAATGTTTCCTCATGACTCGTAATATGAAATTTGTCTTGCTCAATTTGACTGGGATGATCATATTGACATCTAAAGCAATCTTTCGTGGTCAATGTTGTATTTTATACCGCCAGATGCAATAAAAACATCACATTAGGTGTTTTTCTTGTTCTGACCATCTGGATATAACCATCATCTCCTCTTAAACTTTTGTATTTTTGGTTGGTGGTTCTACTTTCAACATATTCTCCCATTCAATTTCCAAATATTCTCCACTCTTAACTCGTAATATGAAATTTGTCTTGCTCAATTTGACTCGGATGATCATTTTGACATCCAAAGCAATCTTTCTTAGTCAACGTTCTTTTTTATTCCACCAGATGTTAGAAAAACATCACGCTAAGTGTTCTTGTTCTAACCATCTGGACATGACCACTATTTCCTCTTCGTCTTTGTAGTTTATTTTGGGTGGTTCTACTTTCGCCATAACCCCACATTCAATTTCCAAATCTCCACCATTCGAAGAAGGATAAGAGTCATCCATAGCTTCTAATAGGCTAGAATGACATTTCTCAAACTGTTAATTTGTATAGTATTATCAAATTCGCCATAAGAGATGATTTCCTGTGTCTTCTTCAATTTCGTTTTTAAACTGAAGTTCCACATTAATCTTAAATGACTTTATAGTATATAAATGACCCTCTTTGCTGCCTTGCTCTGGAGTAAAATCAAACGCCCACAACTGGTGACTGCTCCTTATCTATTCGGTGGCTTTGTATACGGACAAGTACAACCGCAAGAAATTATTCTCGTCACTAAGCGTAGTTTCAAAGAGGCTGGTACCTAGGATCTTGCAATCACTACTGACTTCAATATTGGTCATTTCGAAGTTTTTAAACTCAAAAGAATTTTCTTTGGAGGCTCCAATGAAGACTAAATTCTTGACTATGTGTGTGATTAAACGTTTGAGTAACGTTCCTAGAACAAATGAACTTCGATCATGGATTGGTGGTTAGAGGAAATGGTTAATGAAAGTGTTTACTTCCACGCGTCTCGGCGGATACGTGGCAGTCGTTCTGGTCAAAGTGTGCTGTTGCCCTTTTCAACTTTAGGTAACACTTCCACGCGACGTACGTAAAGTCGGGATTCTCGATTTTGGTTTTGTAAACGCAAGCATCAGCCATCAAATAGAAACCGCTTCTACTTTCAGCAAGTACTTTTCTTGCAAACACGTCTCCAAATGCAAGCGATCCATAAGTTCTAAACTCTTTTTACCGTTGATGTTATTTGGTAGGGCATCAAATTCCACATTGTTTACATCAAGCTCGTTAAACTTGCTTGGCGTGTCTGGTTTCCATGCCATTTCGGCATCCAGATCGGTGTTCTTATCTTCAGTTCCGTACATCAAGAGATAATTCAGGTACGATCGATAAGACAAGTTTTCATGCTGCTCCTAACCAGTTTGTTATTCAAATACAAATCCATTCCACTGAATAAGGAATGCATGAAGTTGTTGACGGAAGCTAGTTTTTCATCCTCGTATAATTTTATCTTTTTAATTTTGACTTTCAGGTACAAGTAAAGCTAGTAGTCAGATCGATGTAATCCTCGAGTTAACATTTCACTTCAAACTCAATCGGATCTGATTCAGAGTCCTTATAAGAAAAGCTGTTATGAAATTCTACCTATTGGGTTTCTTGCATTATCTTTGTGGGCGGCATTTCAAGCAGATTCAAGTCCGATTTGGAATATGTTCAAAACACTTGGTGCATAACATTTTTTATTTCTCTCTCTGTTTATATTTAATAATCAAAAACGTCAAAGTCTCGGGCAGTTAATTTCTTGGTCGTTTGTAGCTCTGGGAATGTGAAATCCTTTGGAAGACTATCATCGTCGTCGTCTCCTTCTACCTTGCCCTTGCTGAGGCGTCCGTGAAGCATGAATGCTTGGATGGGCAACGTCCAGAGCATTTCTCGACGACCCAAAATGTTCTTTGCCCGTTTGAAGCAAGACCATTGTGCCTGCTCTCACAAAATCTGCTTTGCGGTTTGTTTGTTGATGATAACATTTTGGAGAAATTCTTTGTTTTGCGTCAATGCGGCATCCCTCAAAGCGTGCAATCTTCGTGTCACCATCGGATTCAAGGCCCGGGCCGCCGAAATAAAAGCCGATTCCAGTATATCTCCTAAACCATCTCATCGCTGTCAAGCAACGCCTCGGTAAACAGGATACGTGACTTACAATTGTTTAAAAAATTGTTTTCCAAAATGGAGTTTCACCCTAACCTTTCCTTACAAGAAAGGAATAGTTTGCACCAGATCTCCTTTAATAACAATGTTGACAGTGAAGAACTACGACTTACTGATGGGCAAATAATTAGGATGTACATATTTTGCGGTGAGTGTAGTAGGTGTTTTCACCTTCCTCCTCATAGGTCGTGGCAGAATCCACTTTGAAAGAAATAAAACGAAGTAACGTTACGAAGGCGTGTATCACCAAGTTATAATCCACCATTGAGAAGCACACACAAATTTAATTTAATCCTTCGTTCAGTTCTGCAGGGGATCTAAAACACTTGTGAAAATTCATATTTTTTGGATCTTTTTCGGGCTCAAATTCTGAGCTACTATCTGAGGATGTCCACCAAACATTTCACATAATCTATCATTAAAAGTAATGCATAACGTTTCCGTATCCTGAAATTTCATCATTAGTCTACAAGACAATAAATGGTACTCAATGTTTCTACTTTCATTTAGCTCTAAACAGGTCTTTAAAAAACGCTTCCTCGAACCACAGCAATCATGTCCACCTAATGTTGACCGTAAAAATAATAGACTGCCGAAATGTTCAAAGTATCCAAGTTTCATAATGGATTGCTTGCTGGCTTCGTGTCACCTGAAAACCTGTTGTTTTTAATCTCTACTTGCGCTTGGTCTTTCATGATGTCGATGTGGAAAGTGTTTTGATTTTTATTGATACTTAAGATTTCTGTATAGGGTGAAACATTTCGACCAAAGCCACTTCCCAATGAGTGTCCTGATCCAATCAGATGGCCTGATATAATTTGGCCGTGTAACAGCATAATGTGTTTTGGGAAAACAGATCCACTGAATTTTAACTGGGTAACGTTAAGTAAATCTGGTAATTCATAATTCCAAATTTCTGCTGTCCGAAGTGTGATTGGATGGTGGAGGCGTGTGTAAAAGAGGATTGTTGTAGTTGTTGTTTGTTTGGTGACTGTTGGGAGGGTGACTGACTAGTCTCCATTGTTACCGTCAAAATATTTCAAGGACGGATTGGGTAAAAGATAGCCGATGCAACTGCGCAGTAACATGGTCCACAATTTTTTTTTGTTTATTTGACGAAAATCAGATTGACAATAGCAACACCGATGACACAGTACACCACAAAGATTCGGCAAAGACAATTTGAGTTTTAGGCTCACGTTCTCAGCACAACACTCACAATGGCTGATTTTGTAGATCTTACATAGAAGAAGAATTTGGTGAAGGAGTGGTCACTGTGGTAGTGGTTGAAGTTGTTTTAATGGTCACTTCTATTTATAGTCGATTACTTGAGAAGTGTCGATCCAAGAATCAAAACGCATGTGATATCCTTTCCAACGTGCTTTGACTTTTTTGATACATCGTTTCCCACTTTAAGGGTTTTTCCATCAATAATGCTTTCTGTCACAGAATTGTATCAATTTATTTTTTAAGTATTTGCGTTTCGTTTTTCGTGTACAACGATACCTGATTGTGATCAATGTATATTCTACAATATTTTGAAACCGTGAGTTCAGTTTATTATTGCGTCGCACGTGCGGAGTGTTTTAAAGGGAAAACTCGAATACACGAATTACACAGACGATGTTGAGCTACATTTCCTGTGTATAAATGCATCACGCTAAAATTTCATCCTTACATTACAAACTGTTTTGTTTTATCGGAGGTCTACTTTGAGATCTACATATCTCCAGCTGTAGAGGTATGTAATTTATTAGTTTTTATGCATTGTAAGTTATATATATTGTAATATGTTTGATTTCGTACTTCTGTCGCCTAGACTAGTTTAATAAATACTGTTTAGTAAATGATATTATGTTGTATTCTTATATGTGATTTAGCAAATTCTCTACAAGATTGTATTTAGTAATTGACTGTTTAGTACATTATTAATCTTTTAATTCGCTAATTTACTCCTGAACCTGTTTTTCTTTGTCGTTTCATAATGTAAGATTGATATCGTATATAACTTATCGTATATACCGTCGTTGCTTTCTACTGTATATACCAGTGTCACGCGTAGTATACGGTATTGGATATATTTTCAGCAGTGTTGGTGTTGCAATGCTCTGTTGGTGCTGTGATGTGTTGTGCTGTAGAGTGAGCAGTGCTGTGCTGTGCTGAAGAGCTCTTCTGTAGAGTTATGAGTATGCTGCGATTACAGTGTTGAGCTATTCTGTTTGTACAGCTGTGTAGAGCTGCGTATGCTACGTGTGCAGTGCTGAGCTGTGCTGTGCGAGTATGTTTTTGAATATTCCAAAGTTGCTAGTCGGGTTGAGGGTAATCGGGCGTAGCAGACCAAAATGGCTGGCGCTGATTGTCTAACCCAGGAAACAATGATGGTCGGTGACTACAAATCTTTGCTTGTTAGGCCAGTTGAACTGGTACCAAAGAGTGGGAGTATAGACATTGCTCCAGATATGCAATATTTTAGGTCCGAGCTAAATTAGAGTATTTTATAATACCTAGTGTTTCCATATTGAGTAAAACTATCAATTCATTATTTTGAACGAATTCTCATTTGTTTTGCTATTATGAGTAAAACTATAAATTCGTTATTTTGAACGAAATATCATTGGTTTTGCCATTGTGAGTAAAACTATCAATTCCTCATTTTTAGCAGAATATCATTTGTATTTTACTATTGTGAAGATCATATTTCTCTTTTGTGATATACGGTGAATCGTTCTTTTTATTTGTATTGGTATCGTATTTGCTGCATAAGATCGTGCTAATTATGTTAATTAGTCTCATATTGGGACCCATGAACGCACGTATTTGATATTTGATTTGATATTTTCATATAGCATTAAATATTGTGTTGCATTCATATCAATGGTATTTTGTTATTAACCCGAAAATCCCAGGGCTCGGTTATCTTGTTTTACTTTCCATGTCGTACACTTCGTCTTCTTTTTTAGTCATGCGTTTTAAATCGAACAATCAAAATGTTCCTTTTAACACTTCCCGTTCATGTCTTCCAATTTATATATGGCAGGATGACATTCACGCTCTCGTCCAGTGACACGAAATAATTCGGTGGTCCAGTTGGGTAAATAACCATTGTCGAACGTTTGTTTGCTTTTGGAAATGCACACCCAATATGTCATCATCAACACTTTACACTTCTTGAAGATAAATACAGTCGGGGATGTAACAAACAGGTGCTCAAAACGGTCACTTCGTTGTCGGGAGTCACTTTTTCAGGGACGCATTCGATGCTCTGATGGTAACGGTGTACGCTTGGACCAGACGCCTTAGGATGTCGATGTACTTGAGAGTGTGTTGATGAGCAAAACATTTCCACGTGCATTCTTTCCATGAGCGTTGAAAACGTTCACGATGCTGGCTTTGGTTACGCGATTATAGATGGAGCATAAATGAATGTGTCGTTTCTTTAATTCTTTTTGGAAAGCTGTGTTCAGAAATTCGGTGCAGTGATAAGTTTACCATCGAAGAGAGTGACTACTACTTTCTGTCAACACCAGTTTTAGGGTTCGCACTAACTCAGTGCAAATTCGAAAAAGACGGACATCATGCAAAACAAATACTTGTAGCCTTGATTGTAGGTAATCAAATGAGAGACATCGGTTAAATCGCTTTGTTATGAATGATTGATGCCCTCCAGTCAGGTGCGACTTTTGGAAATTTTCGTCGAATTAGTTTGTGTAATGAATACGTGTATTGTTCTTGCAACCATCGTCGCACTTGAGGTTAACGGACAATGTTGAGTCATGCTTTGGCAGTTCAATACAATTGCTGAATTACTCCGTAGACATCAAGATGGTATATGGTAGTAAATCCTAGCTAACACTTTATGTCAAGATTTTTTAATATGTCACCCACTCTTCAATGATGATACTCTAGATCGGGTGAGGTGGTAGTTTGGAAATAGCTTTACGTGTCCAAAATACCACAGGTGTAAAAGCCGAGTGTAGTGGTGGTGGTTATAATGGGATGAATTTTGTCTACCTTTCTCTTTTCACTTCTTGTTTCCCATCTTTCGTTTTAGCTTCTGTCGAAGGATTAGGGGACATCATCTTTTTAATCCAACGCGTTGTGTGCTTCTCGTTTGGCTGTGGGGAAAGAGGTAAAAAAAGATGCTGCAATCTTACTTGGGATGGGAGCTGCTAACGGTGTATTTTCTTCCTCATGCATTTTTGGAGCTGCGTCTCTCTTGGATACAGGTGGGGTGACGGTTGTGATGGACCTTTCAACATGGTCTTACAATCTTCTAGAGAAGGTGCAGCTTTTTCTTCTAAACGTTTTTGGTGAAAAAATTAATGTCGTTGCAATACTTGACCATACCGTCGTGATTTTCACGTTTCTGACAAATTTATACGATCCATCAACGATTGCAGTACGAGTTTTAACTGGGATATCTGTCAAATGAGGACTGAAAGGTAAATGTGGGTTCTTGCCAACAATGGAATTCCATCCATCGTTTGCCACTAAAGTCAGCTTTGTACTTCAATCAGATTCCAATGATCACGTCAGAGATTTTTGACTCCAGAGACCCTTTTATCGTATTTGTTTCTTTTCTCTTTGACCCATTTGTCAAGCAGTATAGCTCCAACGAAATATGTAATCATGGGTGTTAGTGTGGCTCATAATATGGGTCCCGACAACAGGTGCACAAACCCTAAGTGTTGTACCAACATCTTTTTCTTTTAATAGATGGGTAGTTTCTTTGTGACCATTTGGCGAAGAACATGTTGATGCTTGGCTAAGCATTATTTCTAATGTGGCAAAGGATGACGTCTTTGTGGCAGTTTGATTTGTTTGTTTTCACATGGTTGGCAGGTCTTTGGACAGGACGGACAACACGTTCAAAAAGTTGCCTAATATGGGTCTGACAACAGGTTTAGACAAAACAGCTCCATTCCTTTTCTTTCCATTTGTGTAGAATAGAGATGACTTCAAGGGGGAACATCTTTGCTTGCTCCGGGGCACACACAAAACCTACATTGATTTTGAAGACTTAAAATATAACCTTTATCTTGTTCAGTTTTCGAATAGTCAAAGGGTTTAACCAATCTTGTACTATCGTTTCGTCAAAATTGTGACTACTGTTTTTTTTTCTATATCGGCAAAAACATCATCCCCTTTGGTTGCTCCTCATTTTCATTCGACGAGTGATTTTTCTGGGATAGACGTCGAAGCTTGACTAAGCGTTTTCTTAGCTGATGAATCTGTCCTTTTCTTGATATTCTCCTTTTTGGATAAGAGAACAACGATGGTGGTGGT
This sequence comes from Potamilus streckersoni, assembly GCA_016746295.1. NCBI lineage: Eukaryota > Metazoa > Mollusca > Bivalvia > Unionida > Unionidae > Potamilus > Potamilus streckersoni. The sequence continues at coordinate 117,546 of JAEAOA010000276.1, read as the reverse complement.
ATGCACATGTATTACAGAACATCATTTGAAGTTTAGGAGCACAAAAATACTGATATCCATCGTTTGGTACATGTCTTTTATATAGCTAAATGCGTCGCTACTGATTGTCTTTACGTCTCATCAACTTGACGACAAGCATCACATGTCATAGAGGGGTTTCTCTACGACTAAATCGGGACAGGTTTTTCTGCTGAGCGGGTAAGGTAGAGAAGGAGTGTGTCACCGCTGTAGGAGACGTTTGTAGATATATATATATATATATATATATATATATATATATATATATATATATATATATATATATATATATATATATATATATATATATATATATATATATATATATATATATATTCATTGTGTCATCAGATTTGGATGAACGGGTGATAAATAGAGCTTAGCTAGCATCACTAACAATAGGAAAGTGGAAGAACATTAGACTGCTGGAGACGCAGAGACCATCGCATAAAGTTTGGTTTGGAAATGTAAGGATGCAACCTGACAAAAGTGCCTCTCTTGTGGATAGAAGCTGATTTTGTATGTCTATTCTGGGGACTTTTCTTTTTCTTTTCTGGGGAGTTTTTTTTAATAAAACTGTGGCCTGGTCTTGACAGCACAGTTCTTTTTCTTTCAGATCCGTTGGGGTCGGCAGTAGCTTTGGGAGATAGGGATTTTTTAGAGGGAGGAAATGATGACTGCTCCTAGAGAACTGCTCTCCAGATTTCAAAATCATATTCGGTTTTTTATTGTCTGTGCATGAATCTGCAAGTTGCGTCAAGGATACTTTGTTTCTATCTGAAAAGCATTTGGTTTGAAGTGGAAAGTAAATGATGCCTTGTAGTAAATGACTTGTTATCTTCTTAAACCATCGCATGACTTCTCTGAGACTGGTTTTGTAAACAAGACCATTTGTGTATTTGTTTCGCGACTAAATCAATTTGAATGGAATATCAGAGTGAAGCGATGTTATGTTGACGACGCTTGAGACAAGCAAAAAGTGTCCGAGGTTTATAGCTGTTTTTATTTGTAAGTCGACGGATAGGCGAATACGATAGGATTTATGTCTTGGCACTAGTGGTAAAACGGATGTTACCAAATAGAAAATAATCGAGGATTGTGGGTTTAAAACGTAAAGTTGTTGCGAAGACCCATTCTCTTCTGGTACACGATTTGATACACATTTTTCAAAGTCGACTTAATCCATTCAGGTGACCTTAGGACGTTTGCTATAATAAAGTATAGTTTTCCAGACGAAACTGTCCATCGTATCTCCTGAAATTATAAGCCATCACCATGGAATAGTTACGGCAATCTCCAATCTCGCTAACGTTAGATGTCCTCTTGGAACCGCGCGTATTCAATGAGATATAACATCCAATGGGTCAAATTGGGAAGAATGTTAGTTCCTCTAAAAAATTTTCACGACCTGCAGAAATCTTGGTACAGTGGGAGCAAAGACTTAAGATAAATTCTTGGATGCACCTCTAGCAAGCTCATTGAGGCGCGCAAAAATTGAAAATGTGAATACCGGTCTCTTGTATGCATTTGAAATTGAAAAGGATGAAACTTCATTTCTTCTTCTGGCCATTTTTCCTCTTCCTCATGTTGGGTTTGTGATCTTTTAATGTAGCATTCAGCTTACAAGTCCACAATTTGGTGAGGAATGTGGCATCGTTTCTTTAATCAACATACGTGTGCCTTGGGAATATTCGTACGTATGTTTTGGCCACAAGCAGACATCATTACAGGAATTGATAAGCACTTTTCTTATGTGACTTTTGGGTCTTCAGATATTGTTGGCAACAGGCTGGGCCGACAAAAGTGCGCTAACAAGTTTGTTAATGCACTCGTTCTTGTACTTCTTCAGGCCAACCATCCTGGACATTTCGATCCACAATACTTGTCTTGCGTTTGATTGCTATGGTCATGTTCACATTCCTCACAATAAAATATTTATCCTAGAAATTTGGTGATACTGGTAATGCAATCAAAATATTCATCATAATGATAGACGTGAATATATTTTCTGTCTTTGAAATTTTTACATCGAAACAAAAAAGTTCCTCAAACTTCTTCCGGGTGTATTTTAAGGTGTATCGTGAAGCTAAGACGGCTTAGGGTGTCTTTAAACAGGTCATCTTGTTGTATTTGGGGTTCTGCTTCTCTTCGTTGTTTGTCTTGGTTCAATTTTTGACTAGTTTGTCAATCTTTTCCATTTTGCCATGTTGTTCTTTCAGGAGTACGTTCGTCCCACCACGAGGTTACGAGTTAAAAACATCTTTGTCTTTCAGTGTTGTTAATTTGGACGAGATTCGTTTTATTGTTAAGAAGGTCGTCCACCAATAACACCTTTTTCCTCCCTTTTGTAATAAAAACTTGGGCCATATAGATTGTCATTTTTCCAAGGTGAACTTTGATGAGGTATAAACTATCTGGGTCTGGATTCTGGTTCACTCGTGTTATCTTCAAAATCGCTGGCATGGATTTGAGCCAAGACGTGAGCTACTGTGCGAGGCGATAGGTCACGTGTCTGCCTCTTATTTTATTTTCGTTTCTTCGCGAAATGATGTGATCGTTTTATCTTAAGTGCCACAAGTCAAATGACTACATTTTAAACGCTATGGTCCGAATATATCAATATCAGGACAGTGTCTTCCCTATATAAATGGTCGGTTTCTTCTCCCTTACCTACAAAGAATTCATTTCACTCACAATCCTACCAGAAATATGGAAGAGCCAACACATACATAACTTCTGATCAGAGCTTTGCGAGGTGTCATACAAAAGTTTTCGTTAGAGAAGCTAACTGACTACTCCTCTCCTTTCGAGATAAAGGTTGCTATACTTGATTTATCTGTCAGAAGAAAGGGCATTGGTCTTCTGAATGTTCACAACGTCAAAGCAAGACAAGCATCTATAGAGACAAAAGTCAAGACACTTGTTATCATTAACAAAAGAACGAACTTTGGTATTCAGACGGTCCTAAGAAACAACAGGAAGAAGAGGAACTCTCCGAAACGGAAGAACACATACAGGTTCAGAAATTGAAGAAGAATAAGATAACAAGACGAGAGCAAAGTGAGGAAGAAGAAGAGGAAAACCTTTGACTGTGAAGACATTCAAAACAAAGAGAGAGTGAAAAAAGACAAAAAGAAGAAGAATGGACTTTTTAAAGTGTTGTGTTCTGAATTGAATTATACATTTGTACCAGATAATATACCAGAAAGAAAAACGTTTATCTTGCTTTTTGATTTTGTTTTAGAATAAGAACCTACACTCACACACACACGCGTCCGTCATGTGGCAAAAAATATGATTTAAACTTTTAATTGATTTTGGCAAACATAGTGTAGTCTCTTTTCCAGAGAGGTGAATAGCCCTATAAAGGGCGTTTGGGTGTGCTTGCTTTTTATATAAAGAATAAAGAAACAAATTCAGGAACAGCTTTAAATGCCTTATCGTTTGCCTCACCCAAGGCCTACTTCATGACCTGTCATTGTCGATGATTTAGTTGAGATCACAAGGTTGGTATGCAAGACGTAATAGATATGTGGACAGGGTTGGACTGTTTGTCTAGGGAAAGTCTTTTTTGTTCGGTAGTATTAACGAAGGATGATACATTTTGTTTCCGATGCCTTATCTCTACCAAAATGTCTAAGAGTAATGTCACCGTTTGATTTTCACCGTCTTCATTCTCTCCTAGACCTTGTTTCTTCTCTGTTTCTTCTTCCTGTCGTTTTCGTCTTGAATCTTGTCCTTCTCGCTATTGCTATTTAATTAGAATAGCTTGTTCTGCTTCTTTCTGATATTGCAAATATTTCTCCAGGTCTTTGTCCTGTCTCTATTTAAATTCCACAACATACTGTAAGGATGGAGAAAGCGAAAGTGCTGATACGTGAACAAATTATTGTGAAGAAGAGAGAAAATACACTAAATGTCAATTAAAATCGTTATCTTCTGGATGTAGAACCATGTATACTTTGGTAGCCGCTGCTATGTCATCATTTCTTGTCGACAGGGCAATCCAATTCATCATCTTCTTGGGTTCCGTTATGTTCTAACTGTCGCATTGATTTACTGCGCACAGAGGCTAATGCACCTATATAGGGAACTTGACGTAACATGTAGCTCTCTTCGGATGGAAGACAAACTTCGCATTGTGACTGAATTTTGTAACGCATGTTAAGATTGGTGAAATAACTAAACCCGTTTCAATCGGCTCTTCCATTATTAATAACCGCAGTTCACTTCATTACCTTCACCTGTTCTCGTCATAAGATGTTGACTAACATAGAATCGTCTACCCTCGTATCATCGATGCTATTCAACCAGGACTATCCCATGTATGTCAAATAATATTGTGCTATCACTCAGATGACTGATACAGCCCTTTAGAAACGAAGAATCTGTGTTTAGAGACAAAGTTGTCTGACGAGTCTTATCCTACGACCCAGATGTCAGGCGAAGTTTGAGGAAGAGAAGAAGATTCATGTGGTGCCCTCTCTGTTAACTGATTGATATTAATAAAATCCAAAGACTCTTTTCAGGGCCACTCTACTTCCTCGAAAAGATAACTATTCTCTCTTGCCATATTTGTATCTTCGTTTGTTTGTCTATGTCTATGCTTTTATACATGTTTCTATGTCTATGTCTATATTTGTCCCTATATTAGAGTGTTTACTGGCCAGCCCTCCTTGCCACAATGTTCTTCCTGATTGAGGTCCACCACCTGTCACATTGCTGCCAGTGTTCAGCTCAATTAAGGTCAGCGACTTGCAAAATGGTTGTTATTGTCCGGTGTATATATACAGACCCACAATTGATGTTATAGCCCCTTTGTCCCTATAGTGTCCCACAATGTTAATGTCCGATTGTCCCCAGAGTGATTATGACCCAATTTAGCACTTAAGTGCCCTTGTCCCTAGGATGGCTCCTATTACTACTGACCGTCTTGCACTAACGAGGCTGTATCAGCGCATGGTAACACGATTTATATAGTGCTAATTTCATTTGTGTTATTGGATTTCGTTGAAAAGATTGTAATGGACTCTGAGATTTCAGCATCATTTGAAGCCAAATAAAATCTAAGGTTCAGTCAATATGAGTGTTGACGCAAAACAAGATACCTAATTCGAGATATATTCTGGTCACGAAACGTAAGTCGAAACCCTTTAATGGAAATCTATTCTTTACGTCAATGAAATTTAGTTTCGAGGTAATGGATCAATGACAAAGACAATTCTAAAAAAAAAAACACATTTTACATTTATTCAATTTTAAGTGTCATATTATCAAAACTTTTAGTCAATGAGTTTTAGCTTGCATTTCATGCATCGAATATTTTCTGACGAAAGATCTAGTTCCAGTCGGTAAAAAGGAACCAATAAAATGGATATTGTAGGATCCATATACATTTGGCTTCGAAACATTTTTCGTTTAAGACCAATATCAATATACATTACGAAAAGGCTAGAAACGTTATTTGTAAAATTTAGTTTGCGTTCCACATCTGATATTTAATTTAAATTAGAAATTCCAGATGTTTCTAAAATGAAGTAGTTTCACTACCAAGCAAACAACCACAAAGATTATCTAGGCCATAATGAATATTAGCAGATAGTGAAGAACGAATTCGATACAGACTGTTTTCAGGTATGTTTTTGCTATTGATTGTAATACTAATAAATGTGTGTGTGCGTGCGTGTGTGTGTGTGTGCGTGTGTGTGTAATATATGTACAGTATGTACGCTGTATTAATGATATACCACGAGATGCAATTTTCATCAAAAGCAAACGTGGCCTTGATGAGTATTCTTTTTAATGAAATATTTATACAACGAGTGGTATATCATTGATACAGCCTACATGATATACATATATTTTATTTAAATCACCTACAAATACATATATTTGACTTTTGAAAGGGATTCGATTGTCGAGAGGCAACTGTGCATTGTCTGTATGAATGAGCTCAATGTACCTATTCATGATGACTTTTCATATTGATAAGTTAATTGTTTTTATTTTTGAGTTTCTTTTTTGATTCATATTGATTAAATCAATATAAGCTACATTTATGATTTTTACATGAAAAATGGTTTTATTGAAGCAAGATGAGCTCTAGGTCTTCAGACACATTGGTTCTTGAATACTAAATGCTCATCAATACAGTGACGTACAGAGACGCAAGGAAATTAGCGTGGAATATAATTTAAGTGAAACGACAAACCAGCAAGTGGTAAGTAAAATATTTTAATAAATATAAAATTGATCTAAATCAATATTCTGTAATTTTAACATTATTACTGACAAATCTCTTCTCTCTCTCTCTCTCTCTCTCTCTCTCTCTCTCTCTCTCTCTCTCTCTCTCTCTCTCTCTCTCTCTCTCTCTCTCTCTCTCTCTCTCGCTCTCTCTATCTCTCTCTTGTCTATTTTACTTAATATTTGCTAACATTATTGATAGGTCCCGAGACGTTGTGCTACATACGCGAAATGCTTCTATTTTGGTCTCTTCATGGATTCTCACCCTTACCTTGATACAATGGTCAACAAAGACAGACAGAGAAGAGGACAGCCTTTGCATATTATCATATTTAATTAATAATAATCGATGGCTAGAACCTTATGAAAGGATTAATAAACAACAACAACAACAACAAAGACATAAATTACATTACAATACAAATCAGTTCCAAGAATGTTATGCATGCGTATTATTGCGCCATGGGCGGATAGAAATTTGTTTGATATAAAAATAGTTTGGAGTATAGAGTTGCTTTATAAAAACATTTATAAAGTCACATTACTTTATATATATATATATATATATATATATATATATATATATATATATATATATATATATATATATATATATATATATAGAAGTTGAAAAATAATATATGTCAAGGTTTAATTAATTCCTGTAGAAAAGGCCATGTAAAGTTTAATGAACACTTCATTTTTCTGTTTTTATTTTGTTTGTCTTCTCTATGCTTTGTATATGCATTTTAAAAATACTCAACATGAGTCGAAAGCGCTAATGCTAGTTAGATTTAAGTTTCGCACTGTTCATTGTCAGTTTATTGCATATATCTTAATCAATCCCTGATCCCTTTCCATGATGGATCCAGTGCACTTGAAAGGACTGTTATCTGACATACGATTTGTGTTCTTTATATATATATATATATATATATATATATATATATATATATATATATATATATATATATATATATATACATATATATATATATAGATAGATATATATATATATATATATATATATATATATATATATATATATATATATATATATAGATAGATAGATAGATATAATGCAATATTTACTGTCACTTGATGTCACACTTCCTTGTACCTTCAGATGGCTCAAGCAAATGATAAATATGTATGCTAATCCAAGCTAGAAGAATGTCTGTTGGGCACAAACGCCAATTTTGAAATATTTGTGCAAAATACAAATATTTCGTAACGATGCACATAATTGAATTGATGAGGAGTAATACACATATTTATTGAAATCTAAAACTAGTCAGGCAAGACAGATTTATCATTTTTGAAAACAAAGATCGATTTAAAATGGCATACAGGTATTTAATACATGACGCGGATGTTTTCTAATCAACAATAAGAATGGCAAAACTAGACACAAATCTAAAATCATTCGAAGGAATTGAATAAACATTATAAATTTTGAAAATAAAAGGGTTATATTGTTTTGTTAAAATTGCAAGATACAATTTATCAGTCGTACAGTTTTCATCGAATGGGATTATGCTGTTTAAAAATGTGTATGCGAAAAATGTTTTTGGACGGCAAGTAACAGTAAGTAAGACAATTTAATCAGAATTATATTAAGTCCAATTGTTAAAATAAATGTCAATCAATTGTTTAAATCAAATTTAAGGGACAAACATATAGTAAAAAATGTTGAATTGAAAGAATGGCTAACTGAACAATAGAGTAACTACACGTTACACAAACAAGCGAGAAAAGATTTTGCGTCAAAAGAATTGAATGGATGTGAAGTGGATTGTCAGTAGATAGCAGTATTAAAACCGTATGGCTTAAAGATAATGAGATTCTATAGTGTAATAGATATAGATAATTAATCACTTGGAGGATAATGGAAGCTTGACTTGGTTGATATGCAAAATTAATGTTAATCTTGAAGTCGTATTATAAAACATATATAAATTCAACCAGTTCATAAAATATACGATACACACGAAAATCGTGAAACGACTACTACTATGTAGGGAATGGTCTGGGCATATGATGTTGTTTTCATAATTGGCCTTTGTTTAAAACATAATTGGTTTGTAGTTTAAGGCATATAGACAAGTTATAAATAGCAGTGTTAAATGTTCCTCGCATTTTAGAACAGATTTGTTTAATCAAATGTTTCACATTGGGATATTCGTAGTGTTTATCTGACTGTGGAGTTTACTTGACACACCGATAATATTTTCGTTATTTTTAAAGATATGGAAACATCATTACATTCTAGGGAGACATTTGTATTGAGTTATGATACAGTTTGCTGAGGATTTGTTTTATTTTCATGAAATATACGGGTTTACAAAACACATAGATTATTTGCACCACAGTTGCTATAAACGGAATCTAAACATCAATATTCATAAACCTAAAGCTATGGTCTTTTAAAAAAAAGGTAGTCCATTAATACTAGACTAAGTATGAAAAACAGCCAGGAATAAAATTGATGTGGTGAAAATTTTAATTAACTTGGTCTAGTTTCTTAAGCAAAAGAAATATCTCTAGAAATCAACAAATAATGGCTGACAAAACAATAAAGGAAATGAAAATAACTATTTGAATTTGAACAAAATGTTACATAAATTATGATGAATGTTTGAAACCTTTTGATATTTACGATGTTCCACTGTTCAAATACGCATCAGAGCTATAGTGTTTACAACAAACTGATTACACTGTTCTAAAATTATTTCTTAACTGCAAACAAACATTTTTCTTTCTGCCGTCTGTCTATAAGGTGAACATGGAAGATTTCTAATTAATTATTTAAGATTGGTAAGGTTAGTTAAATATTGGTTTAGAATTTAAAATTTTGCAATATTATATTGAGTACTCCATATAGGCAGTTACATATTGTATATATTTGATCTTTTGTGCGCTAAACCTTTGTCCGTCACTGAATGTTAACTACTTGCGGCGTAACTGACTGGTATCGTGCTTATTGTTGTTTACTGATATTTGATTCCAATGTCTATCATTATTTACAGCCTAAAAATAATCACGAAAAAATGTTTGACTCGTATCCTTTTCATTTTGTTGTGCATTCTGATTTTATATAAGGTTCGGCAAAACAACATTTCTCCTGTAAGTTCATTCAGTGGAATTGAGTACTGTTGCTTTTATGTACTTTTAAGAGGAATCATTTATTTAAATTGTTCATTGGAATTTCAAAGGGTTCATTAACATTTAGAACAAAAACCTCCTCTGGGATTATTGTGAAGTCATTCAAACATAATCTTGATTATTTCATTTTCATACATTCGCACAGTTGGCACATTAGCTAATTCATTCAAAACTACAGGTACATCAACAATCAACAATTTAAAGATTTTTAATTCTTTCAGAACAATATACTTTTTTTAGACCTGTGATAGAAACTTCTCTTGCATGTGCATCGATAACTTTGAGAAATAAATTCATGTTTTGATTAAAATTTATTTGTTAGTTGTCTTTCATTCTGTTATGTAGTTTAATACCATATAATCCTAACAATTGGGAATGATTGACATAATGGAATCCGTTGTTTTGCACTCCTAAAATATGCTTTAGTCATATTTCTTTTTCGGGGAGTGATCATGTTGCCTAATTCAGTAAATTACTGAACGTTTATTCCAGATTTTAAATTAAGAGGACATATACTTTTATATCAGACATGAATGATAAATTAAAACTTCTAACATACAAACATAATTCAGCCTCAAATATAATTTCAACTGGCTGTTTAAATTTATTAACATTGAACAGCTTTGGGACAATATCCGTATGCTCTCCCATAACAAAGCACTCATGTGGATTTGTATTTATTATATATCCACTTTATATTAAAAGATTCTTCTCAAATTGTTGAATCTACACTTTTAGAAAAATGAAATAGATGTCTGATATTTTATATATATATACTGCACAAACCTCTGAAAATAGTATACTATGCAATTGTGTTGACCCGCCTGTCTGTGCTGCACTGTAGATCTGGTGATGTAGTCTTTAGCTTTCAATTTTAAAATATGATATATGAGACATGTGAATGGATTTAAAATGCAATCGTTTGCAAGGGTATATTTTCCTTACTTCTCAAATGAAACATACTTTATGGACCAGTAGGTGACCATTTTTCATACACTCAACTTGCTAAATACATCTGCTTCCCAGCAAACTTCACCATTTTTGTTTTCATTTAATATATGAAATTATTGATTAATTGAACTTACAAGTGATAATTTAAGGATATATATTTAAGAAAAAAAAGATTGTCTTTTTTCTAAGATGCTGACTACAGGTTTAATATTCATTTGGATATATTGGACAAGAAAATTGTCAACAATACTGTGCTGTTGTCTTCTCTTTTTCTTCTGCTTGAACATTCATAAGAATTTGAAGAATAAGTAAACATACACTTCCCTGATTGTGCCCAGCTAATGTAAAATCTCTCAACATTTTATAAGATGTAATTCTTCTAAATTTGCATCACATTCGAAACAGCTGCTCTTCTATTGATACGACTATGTTGCAAATGTTTATCGGTTTTATCATCAGATTTACCAAAAAATTCGATTCTTTAGTAATATTAATATATAAATTAAATGTTCCTTCACTTAAACTTGACTCATAAAATATATTTAAAGTAACTAATCCGTAGATGAGACTTTTAAACGCAGAAACTGAAATGCGTTTGGTTAAGTTTTGAAATTTAGATGGTTTACTTTGTGAATTGTCTTCTCTTTGTGTATTGCCTTAGCTAGGTATGAGATGAACGCGTTTAGAAGTGTCTAGGATTTGTTTGATTTCTTAAATTATATAGTTTCAAGTCATCGAGCCCATAATTCAGTACTTTGTGGCTATTAAAGAGCTCATTCATATTCAGATGTTGTATCATTAGTTAATGTCCCTTAATTATCATTTTTTCCTGACATGACTTCCTTGTTCTTAATTAGTCTTTAATTTTGAAAATTGTAATAAAATATTTTAAGGGCAATGTACTCTCTCTCTCTCGCTCTCTCTCTCTTTCACACACGCACACACACGCACACACACACAAACACACACCTTTATTCGGTATCTCTTTGCTCATCAGCCTCATCTGAGAACTCATTGACAAACATCCTTTCAAAACCAGAGATACCAACGTTATCCTACTCTATTTTCTTGACTCAGGATTCCGTGAATAGCCCTAAACGTTTCTTCGCTAATTTAGGTAATTTCCCGTATTCCCAGAGGAAAAATTAACCATTTTCACTCAATATAATTGGATTTCATAAAATTAGACAAATGTTTTGGCATTCTGGACTAATTTAAAATGTAAAGCAAAATACATTCCCGATATTTTATAAGCGGACTATTTTTTTAATATTTAAAATTGTGAAGGTAGTTCCAATCTGGTTGTGTAGTACTAGAAGTATGGGTGTGAGATACCTAATCACAGATTCAACATATGTATCAAACGCCAGACCAGCTGCATTAGGTTAAATGGGTATGTCAAAATAATACAAAAGAACATAAATCATGTTAAATATAGGTATATCAACTTGTTTGTAACTTAATATTAAATTTCTGAAGCGAATTCAATAATTGCAGCTTTAGCGAGCCTTGATGCAGAAATCAGTATTGTTTAGACAAACAAGATTATATACCCTTGTAAGTGACCTAGGTCGCAATGATCATTTTCTGAAACATATTGTTACTTAACGGAATTCTAGACGATTATAAAGTCATGGCCAAGACTATTTCTTTTCACTCGAAACACGTTTACGTTCATAATTATCAGAATATTAATCCAAACTCATATAGGAATATTGACAATTTATTTGATGTTTACAAAATATATTTCCCTGGTCATGTACAGAGCGAAATTAAATTTGGAAAAGGCCAAGTACTAAAAACAAATGTATATAACATATAATCTTTTGCCAACAATGATACAAATTATAACATAAAATCTAAAAGTTTTATACTAGTTACAGTTTGCATTAAATGAGTCTAGTGGTTCTATGACTGAATGCGTTTTTGAACGGTTATTTGCATTATTTGATTGAAAGAATGTTGTGGGTGGATATTCTCTTCAAAAAAGAGATGAATTCTTTGATTTCTAAAGGTTGATATTTCAGCAACGCTTGTTCTGTGATGGGGCGCAATTTGAACACCTTGTGGTAGCAGAAATGTTCTTGGATTTATCTGAATTAAAAAGCATTTTACTCTATACGGACTGCTTATGTTCGTATAAAAAACGTGGTGAATTTTCTTGTTTTTCCCACATTTTCGGTTCCATTTTAGTTCGACATTCGGATAATTTTTGTAATGCAAATTTGTCCCAATCAAACATAAGTAACCACAGTTTTGCGTTTCTCATTTTGTCCCGCTTTTAACAGTGTCCATTTGGCTATCGATTGGAAAGATGACTTCCATATTGTCAATAGCTACAGTAAAATAAAGTGGTTCAAGTAGACAAGGTAACAAAAACTCCCATGGTTACAGTCAATATGTAAAGAGAATATTGCGCAAGGATTGCGTGGACTTGTGTGGACCAATCAGATTAAAAGAAAGTTATATGTTAACGTGCTGACATATAAATCAAAACAAACAGCAAACAATCCATGCAAAATGTAGACACTATGTGATAAACCAGGTCAATGTTCAAAAAACATTTTTTTGATAATTATTTTCTGCATAAATTATACCTATGACAGTTTTATCCCTTTCTCATATATATCGATAGGTACAGAACAGACGTATAGGTTTGCAATCTCTGAAAATAACAAAGGTTATCGCTTCTGTGTGAAATTTTTTCTCATATAATGTACAACAGATATAAAAATGTATCACAAGTTCCATTGAAATGTTATTTTGAAACAGCATTGGGAGAATTTCTAATGGTACTAAAGTCTGGTGTAGACATAGTGGCAACGGGGAAAAAAATCTGTTTGCAATCAGATAAATATTAATCGATCTAGTACAATCCTTTCAAAGTTGATGTAGCGAGAAACCATATAACGTACGCGGAACTCATTTATACCATTTTCATTCATAAAGGCCTTGTTGTGAACAGACGTATTTAAAACCGACGTCACTCTGATCAATGGCGGAAGGTCGGTCCATGAGCATCAGGTTAATGTGGCCCTCATGCGGGCCGGTAAACTTGTCTCTTAGACACTTTTACTACTCTATGGTCTTAAAAACAAGTAACACAAAAGAGCGGAAACCAACGAGTTTTTTTTTTTAAATTTCAAAAGATAAGTTATTTCCTAAGAATACAGAGTAATAAGGTAAAAGAATTACGGTACTGCCAAATGAATCCTAAATACCGGTGACCATAGAATTATTAACATAAGTCATAAAAAATGTCCTAATAAATAAAGTTTTAAATAAACTTAAGTGGAATTCCAATAAACTTCCAACACTGAAGGTGTTAATGTGTGTGTAGCGATTTTAAAAGTGGAGAGGTGCCAACAATCACTTGCTGACTAACCGTCAGATAACCCTTGTTTGAATTCACTATAATTCTTAGTCAATGTCTCTTTCCAAGAATATTATATAAAACACTTTGTATTTCCAGAGAAGATTCATTTGAATTAAATAATTTCAGCCTCATTCAAACACTGAAAACAACAAAGATTTTGCTTCAAGATTTTACAACACGAATAAATGATTTTCTTGAGTAAATAAGATTTTATTCTCCTCAACCTAACATAGCTCACTGTTAGCTTTTTAATATTACCTAATGGAAAATTTTATTCTGGAAGATTCCAAATGTTTGTAGATAAAGAATATTACTAAAATTATAATATAAAATGTGGCAAACACAATGTCCTTGACTAAGACACAATAAATGTTTCATTCTATTGCTAATGATCCTAAGATCAAACCCATACTCACATGAAAAATATTAGACATATATTAAATGTTTACAGAATTTAAAATTTGGGCATGTAAAAAATGAACTTGATTTTGGACAAGGTCATCCACAAGATGCAATTTTACATATCCAACATCATACAATAAATAAAAACTAACATCAATGCAAATAAAATATACATAGTTCACTCGTACAGTTATTACGCATAAGGATAATCAAAGCATAGCTAAATGTGAAAATCGAACAATGAATCTTCCCCATTCCTCTCTCTCATGTATGTGGCTGGTGATAATATGGCGGCAACCTCTAACACTGTAGTTATATCGGAAATTAGCTACTCTTGCAGCTGCTCCTCTCGCAATCACCTTGGAATGTGTATCACGCATGTGCAGACTGAAAAGTTTACAGTCCAACGCCACGGCATCAAAACTCATAAACACAACTGCATTTCCTCTAGCTTAGTGACGCCGATTCTCCGCTTTTACTCCATGTCGGATAATTAGTACACTCTCATTTTGAACGAGATGAAAAACAGTTATTGGATGATTATGACATATAATCAACTGCAAATACGCTTTTCGTGTCGAGGTAGACATGGATAATGCCGAAAAAATACAATCGTAGCACAGGCGTCGGGCCTAAGGCAGTGGCGATTTTATCAAAATGTTTTGCTAGGGTACAGTCTAAGGTGTTTCATCTCTTTATCCTCTAGACTTGACCTCCCCCAGCCGAATGCGCCTCAGGTAAATGACCTTAGCAAATCAAGTATGCAATTCTGAAACTTATGTCGCGTTACCAACTGAATGGCTATATACAGGCTTGAACAAACTGAATGGTTATACACAGAAGCGTTTGCGTGAGTAGTTCTATAATGTTTCATTATGTGGGATAACCTTACCAAGCAGGTCCTTATATCTTACCCATAATCAAACAGGTAGGCTAGAAACTGAAGCCTGGTGTGAATAGTTGCATAATGTGGACACCATCACTTAACTAATTATCTTTTTTCTATAGCACCAACTGGAGGGCTATAAACTGAAGCCTTAAGTGAGTAGTCACAGACCCTTACATCATTGCCAATAACAAGCTATATGGCTATAAACTAAAGCCTGATGTGAGTAGTTACAGATCCTTATATAATTACCAATAACAAACTAAAGGGCTATAAGCTGAAGTCTGATGTGAACAGTTACAGATCATTATCCCACCACCTATAACCAACTGTTGGGATATATAATGAAGCCTGTTGTGCGTAGTTAGAGATCCGTATATAATTTCCTATACAAAAAACTAAAGGGTTATAAACAGAAGCCTGATGCGAGTAGTTACAGATCGCTATCTCATTGTCTGTAACCAACTGAAGGGCTATAAACAGACGTCTGGTGTGAGCAGTTAGATATCTTTATCTCAATGCCTATAACAAAATGGAGGGCTTAAAACCTAAAGCCCGATGTGAGTAGAAAGAAGTCCTAATCTCATTACTACAAAACACTGGAGGGCTAGACACTGAAGTTTGATGTGAGTAGGTAGACATTCTTATCTCATTATCTATTATCAATTAGAGGACTATAAACTGAAGCATGGTTTGCGTAATTAAATATCCTTACCATATTGCCTATGGCCAACTGCAGGGCTTTACACCGAAGCCTGATGTGCAAGTTGTTAGAAATCCTTATCCCATTACCAATAACCAACCTGAGAATTATAAACGGAAGCCTCTGGTAAAGATCCTAATATCATTACCTATAAGTTTAACCAACTAGAGAGATATAAACTGAAGTCTGATGTGAGTTGTTAGATCCTTATTTCATTACCTATAACCAACTGGAAGATTATCAACCGAAGCATGATGTGTGTTGGAGATCATTATCTGATTACCTATAAGCAACTAAAGGGCTATAAACTGAAGCCTGGTTTGAGTAGTCAGAGATCTTTTTTTTTCATTGCCTGTAACCAACGGAATGACTATAAACTGAAGCCTGATGTGAGTAGTTAGGGATCCGTATCACATTATATGTACCTAAGACCAACTGGAGGACTATTAACCGACGCATTGCGTGCGTAGAGATCCTTATATTGTTACTTATATGGAACCGGTGGGGGAACAATAAGCTGAAGGCTGGTGTGAGTAGTTAGAGACCATTATCTCATTACCTATATGGAAATGGAGGGCTATAAACTGAAGCCTGGTGTGAGCAGTAAGAGATCCTTATGCCGTTACCCATAATCAAAGGGAGGAATAAAGCCTGATGTGAGTAGATTCATGGTATGGACAATTTAGTTAATAGGTGGCATTCATTCAACCAAATTGGGAGCTAATCGGGATGCTTAAGTAGCAAGAAGAAAGGCCACATCAACCAAGCCAAGTTACGTGTCTTAGTCATAATACAACGTAACGATGAGATGTATCAGAATATTCTAGAACAGTATATGTCCTTTTAATTTAAAAAGCTAAATAAAATAAAACGGGCAGATTTATCAGCGAGAAATCAAGATAAAACATAATTTTATCAGAAGCTAAAATGTTGAAAAGTGTCAGCTGTAAGATGTTTCAGAACCCGCGCAAGTATATATGAACATTTTCAAGGGAGAACTGACATCTCCACTGAGCCACATCAGGTAATTGATGTTTTTCATATTCCATTATTAATGATCAATAATTCAAATGTTGATGTTAGAAACATTTCATTATCACTATGATAGCGACTAAACATTGTTTTACCGCTTACACAGCTACGACATTCGAAAAAATCTTTTATAAGCGGGTTGTTACGAGGATATTTTTGTCGTTCATATATATTTGTGACCGATCAAGATCAACTGAAACTTTAGTGTATTTTTGTCGACTGATCGGATCATGAAAATTATTAAATTCCCCTAAAACCTTTTGGCTAAACTGTTCGAGGTAATTTAAATACTAGCTGTCATCAGATCTGATGAGCGAAATATTTAGCTAGTCGCGAGTGCCACTAAAAATATACCTGGTGTTTCATTATTAATTTTAACTGTCAAATGCTTGCCGTCCATCGCTAGATATTTGATCTTGCTATTGCAACTATTTGTCTCTGTTAAATTTTCAAACATTATTTCTTAAATTTAGGTAAAGTTACCGTGTATGATATCAAGTATAGATCTATCACCGTGACAGTACCCAAGTGCAAATGTATCTACTCCATTTTTACAATAACGTTTATCATCCAAATTACTTAAACATTGTTTGATAATGACATTTTATATAAGTCTATGATCATTCGTCCGAATAGCCACTGCTCTTACATCGCCATCAAGCACATACCTGTAATCGTCAAATTTCATAAACATTTTTAACAACATTTCAAGACAAATCTTTTGCTTTTCTCGTTATATTATTTTTGTCTTCCAATACCACGTACACTGCGTAATCCAATAAATATTTGACATTGCTCGAGTTTGTTTAATCTTTGAACTTACCAATAACCTTTTGATTTGTGTCGTCATGAATTTTACCGTCACGAGGGTAATCGGAAAGATCAAACAGATATCGATTATCGTACAAGTCCTGACAAACGTCTTCACAATTAATTTCATATACGAGTGAGTCGTTACTAGAAAACAATAATCTACTGGCTGGCCATTGTTTTTTAATGAAATTGTAATGAAAATCGTACATCAGCCATTTTGATAAATCTAACACAGAAGATCCAACGTAAATCGGCTTGCTTAGCTTCAGATTTGTTTTTTTCTTTGTATCGCGACAAGATTTTCATTAAAAATTTCATGCTAACAAAATCATGGTCTGAACAAAATTGTTTCTGCAATTGATATCATTAACTGGCTCGATATTCACGTGTTTTCTAATATTTTTCCATCGTCTTACCAAAAAGGGAAATGTTTATAAGCTTGAAAAATTCTTTTTTCACAATCAGTTTTCGCTGCAGCTCTTGTTGAAGTGTTTGAGTTAATATAATCTTTCATCCATGATGGCTGATTAAATTTTAGTATACGCTGAATTTTTCTCAACACAATACCAGCATATAATGCTTGTTTTTAAAACTTTGTAATACAAAACATATTTTTTCTTATCGAGTAAATATGATACAAGTTTTTTGGCTATGGAAGTTTGTCTTGGTGATACTGACGCTCGTTGTTCCTGGGAAAGCATACTATAATATATGGCCATCGACTCCGCACATAAATGATAATTATTGTGCAAATTGTGTAGCAAAGTTGGATACTCGAGATCAACCTCAACGAAGTACGAAACATCGTCGGGTATCATTTTTTTCTGTCTCCGATAGATATTGATCATCCATGATCCAATGAAATCCAACAAAAGGCATTTGTTCTGCCATGGAATGACCGTACAAGTTATTTCAATGTAGACAAATGATGTAATTCGAAGGAAGCTTAAGATTTTCCTCTATAAAGTACTTGTTGTTTGCTTCATCATATTTCTTTGTGATCACGCTAATACCGCCTCAGATACATTTTTTGATAAAATTGAACATATCAACGTCAGTCAGTAATTCTAAACTCTCTTTACTAAACTTTAGCAGAGCATCTCATGACAGCTTTGGAGCAGAATAATACCAGCAAGAATATAGTCCATAATTATTATAACTCACTTCTCGAAAAATTTCAAAAACATCTTCTAGTAATGAAACATGTTTTTAGATATAAATATTAATAATCGAAAATCCTCTCATAATAAAAATTATCCAAAATTATCGTATGCATATTTATTCTCGTCATCAGTTATACTTTCATTTTTAAGTTGTGAATAAAATGTGTTCTTGTCAGGTAGCGAGGTTTTGTCAGATTTACTCCAGTCGTCGAGACACTCGTAAAGAAATACTCCTTTTTTAGCCAGTAGATTAAATTTATCTCCAAAACAGTTTCGTTGGATATCAAACTTACTACAACCTTTTACAAGCTCATTTAACGATTGCTGCCATACACTGCAGTCTGTCAAAAAAACTCAACTTACCTAGAGTAAATGACATATACTTTTCAAAATTATTTGGAATGCATTTGATGACGTTATCGAGTTTTAAACGAGATTTTATATAAGGATCACCAAAAGCTTCTACGATAATATGACAAACATATCATCGAAAATTGTAAAGAATAATCGGAATAAAATCTGGAGAATGAAATTTTAAATTACATTGATCATGAGCAGCCCCACGGTACTCACCGATCAAATGACAATGGTCACGTACGGTTTGTTATCTTCAAAGGCGTGTTCACAAATATGACATTATTCCGCTTGCTCGTAATCAGTTTCTTGTTGAGATGTCAGTTTTATAATTGGAGTTACTCTTTTCAAACGTTTAAATATATAATCAACTTCGCTAATCAATTGCTTGAGATGCCAGAGAGTTTGATTTTTACCTTGATAGTGTTAGATTGGTTTGGATAATCTCGAATCATCACAACAAACTATCTTGTACGCTACTCTGCACGGAATATGGTTTTGAGTTTTTCTTGTACTTGACTTGTCAGGACTATTTTCTACCCTAAGAACATGCTGAAGTAAGCATTCGAAATAAGCGTATATGACGAAAGGAAATTTTAGCTTGTGATGGTCATTTAAAAACTGTAGCAAGCTATTTTCTCTAGAAGGCATACTTTTGTAATGTTTCATTATCATTACAATCGTGTAAGCAGCGATAACAAAAAAAAAAACGTTTTCTTATTTCGTTTATTATACTGTCCACCAACTAGTCCATTAAGATTTTGAATCCAAACGTAATAAGTTTTATAAAACAGCAGGTTTATAGTCGATTGTGAAGCTTTTACTGAAATATTTCTCGGATAAACCTTTATGTTTTCATCAAGTCCGAAAATGTTGATCGAAAAATTATTTTGTTTTCCTAACTTTGGTATTTGATTTTCTACAACTGGAAAGTCAATGCCCTTAAAATAGAATCTCAACACGACCAGCGTCTTTTTCTACTGTAAATAGCGCAGAAAGAACAGCCCACTGGAAACATCTGTTATCGATGTAATTTACTTTTATACAGCATTTTTTATCTTTGGTGGCAGGTCAATATACGCACTTCAGAGTAATACGTTATATTTTATTGTGTGAAATAAAATTACATTGATTATTTCAAACTTCCAACCCGAACACAATTCGGTACATTCTTCTATATTTTTCCAAATTTATTGGTCTATTCCATTAGCTAGTGGTAAAAGATAAGTCTCAATCAAGCCACGTTTTGATTTTGCATTAATCTAAGGGTCTGACATTTGCTTGCCAGTCGATTCCTCTGTCACAATGAGCTTTGAAAATATAATATGATATTGCACCAACAGCGTTATACTATTTTATTTTTCAAGTTCACGTTTGACAGTGGTTCTAGCAAATAAAGATTTGTTGCAGTAAAATTTCCTAGTACGATTTGTTGATAAAATCTTGTGAAAGTCGTCGCTATATTTTCAGGTTCTATCATAAGACTCTTCCTGGCTATATCTCGCATTTTCAACATTGCTATACTATAGTGCAATATTATATGCTTAATTGATCGATAACTTACTGTGCGCCAACTGAACAATTAGATTTATAAAATCCTTATAATATAATGACACAAAATCTGACAAGCACAATCGAGCAAGAGTATTATTATGTTCACCACAAGTATAACTTATACGCTGGAAATGCATTAGGTTCGGTTATTAACATAAAATCTGGAAAGTCTGTTGGTGAAACAACGTCAGCGGGTTATAAGATTATTGTAAAGGGAGATAATGCTGATAGAACGAAAATGTTAAAGAAAACTTTTATTTATATATTATTCTGCGGGGATATTCCAGAGGGACAGCGTGTATATCATGTTAACGGCGCAGTCACTGATGACGATATCAAAAACTTATATCTATAAAACGAGTTTTAGCTGCACTCTATCCTTCATTTATACGAGGTCAACGATCGCGGTATAACTAGAAACAGAAAACTAAAAGTATCTTTGAACCATGAGCAATATGGAACATCTCATGGCAACTGTTAGAGGAACACAAACAGGTTTGTTTATGAGACGTTTAATGGACCCATACCCGACGGTCTTGGGATTAATCACATCAATAATATAGACAGACTATCGACTGTGGAATTTGGAGCTAGTTGCACAACAGGAAAATGTGAGGAAAGGACGAGGTGGTGGTATTAATTTTAGATGTCGGGATAAACCTGTTGTTTCCATAAATCTCAAAACGGACGAGGTTTCACAATTAAACCTATTTCATCTGCTGTTCGGATCTATAAGATAAATTACGCTCCACTAAAGTTTGTTACCGATTGAATAACGAGATCAGCTTTGTCAAGCAAATACGATGTCAGTATTGTTTCCAAAATATATTTGATATCTCTGTTTTAGTCAAGCAATGATGAGCAAATGCTATATCATTTTCATCAAATCTTATCGTCATTACTGCGCTATCATTAATGTTATTTTTTCTGCTGCTGTAAGTAATATCATATTATTTGCGCCATGCATAACAATAACATCAACAGAATAGGAACCATAACCTGGCAAACATTTTCTTACCGCTTCGGCTAGTTCGTTGTAATTTAATATGATAACTTTTTGGTTATATTTTCTCCTCGTCTATTATCTTATAACAATAAAATAGATAAAAGGATAGTATAATATCGATTTGATAAATCGACTAGCTGAAATATAAACGGACGATACCACTGCAGGTGGTTTCATCTCCGGCAATACAATCGCAGACAATGTTACAAACTCTAACAATATTATAGACAAATCTGTTGGTTATAGCAAAGATTATATTTAGTACAACAACGAATCTGACGACGATGAAATAGTCACCATCGCAGACAGATCAAATTACGGCATACCAACAACTGGAAAATATAATATCAAGTATCATATTTCTAAATAACAAAATTTAATTTTACAGTCGCTGAACAACACATATTTTGGCAGCTGATCAGACCTTTCTTGAAAATCAAAATTTCAAACCGACAGAAAAATATAAAATTTGATCTCATATTTGTCAAGATTTTTTAATTTGATGACGATCTCTGACAATCGCAGGAATTATCTAATGTCGTTATGTAAACCTGTAAAATGTGAATCTATCAAATGTAAGTACGAGGAAATATATATAAAAAAAATATTTCGTAATTTGTTGGGCTGGGATCCAGCTATTAAATATATCGCTATATCCACGCCACTTCACTAAACTTTTATTACCTTTTCTCCTAATTACTTTTTCGCTCATGAAAACATCTTGTTCAGTTTTCTAAAGTACTTGTTCGTAAAAAAAAAAACTATATATGATCGGCTCCCCTGCCAAATATGTTAATGCATATGTCACATGTATTGTTAAAAGGACTTTGTCAACCACAAATACGTTTGCGCTCCAGTTCGGAGTAAATTCTTTTTCAAATGCCTTTTTCATCAAAGAAATCCGAACTTTATTGCCCACTTGAAATTTGTGTCTACGGTACTTCTTTTCGTTTTCTAATATCAGATTTTTAATAGCATCATTGGGTGACAGGTTGATGCTTCGATGTTTCGTGTAATTGTATTTGTCCACGATTTGAGAAAGATCATCTACTTATATGTTAGTATTTTAAACGTCAAATATTTGTGCATTTTTTCGTTAAATGTGCGATTAAATCTTTCAAGGACAACTCTTTTTCTCTCGTTTGTTGACATGTTGATCTACAAACTGCTCGAACTTTTTATTGAAATCTCTGCTCCGTGATCAGTCTAGATTATATTGGTTTTCTTTCGGCGTTTGTTGTTATCTGTTCTAGCGCATCAGTGATCAACGATTCTGTCTTATCCGAAAGAGGTACCATAAACGCGTATTTGCTTAAAACGTCTATGACATTAAACAAATATATTTTGTTATCGTTTAACTGAGCCAGATTTGACACAGCCACTAAATCTATCTTCCATATATCATCATTAGCGAAAAATTTACGTCTAGTAAACTTTTTTTCTAGATTTGTGTAGATCGGCTGCAAGATCATCGTATTATTCTTTCCCAAGCCCGAGATTGTACTTTGCTTCAATCATTCCTTGAACAAATCTTCTATCAAACCGTTCTCGTAGATTTGTCTGCTCCATATCACTTAATTTGTCCAACATTACTTTATCACAATCTGCTTTTAAGTTTTCGTGATCACGATAACATATATCATGGCGCATCGCTATTGCATCCACTTAATTGTGAAGCTCTTGTCCTGGCAGTGGATTATCGTTCTCGTTCAGTTGTTGATCTATATGATTATACGGTCCAGTATAATTGTGACTTGGTAATGTCCAACCACCTTTTGGTTTCGATAATTTGATAATAATTTTGTAAATGTCCATTCCACTGCCAATGATCTCACGACCATTGCATGATTTGCAGTACGTGACGATTTCTTTACTTCTTCGAAACAATGATCCTTGTCACAATCACAATTGATTTCATTTTATTTTATTATGTTTCATGAGATTAATCATCGATCAACATAACTCTGTCGGGGCACATTGCAGCTCTAGATTTCAATAACGTACTTTTCTTTCTGCCACAAACGACACAAATACTTTTTAGCATCATTCTATCTTTTTCGTCGTCTCATCCTTATTCTCTGTTTTAGTTTTACATTTAAGACAGCATGTTGACATTATTATACTTACTTGTTTAGACAAAATTACAAAAACTAACTGCACTCACATTAATTGTGTGAGAAGGTTGCTCATCAAATTTTAAAATAAACTTTAAAATATCGGAGTTTTTACTCCGGGACATTTGTCTGACAAACATTCCACTCGGCTGCAGTTGATTAGACGAATAGTTTATTTTTTAAATTTTTTAAAACTTTATTTTTATGAGATGGCTCAGAGAGAGTCCAAACGAATCAAAATAATTATTTTCGTGGACAGCAACCCAGTGGGTGCTAGAACCAATGTTGAAGTTTTCTATGTTTACAGCACACGAACTACCTGTTAAAACGTCATCAAGCTTGTCCTTAGAAAATACTCCGCGAAATTAGTCTTTTCCGATGAATTTGTTTTTCCTTGTGGTATTTTATTTTATGCTGCTACATAGAACTAACGATAGATTTTCTTGATTCTGCGACCTTTGACTGTTTTTTCGTTGCGTCAGAGACTTCCCCTGACTCACTGCAAGTCCATGAGTACCAAGTACTGGCAAAACTTTGCTAGCAACTATAGAAAGTGCTGGTCTAAAACATGCACCTTGTTTTGATATTGCGGTTACCTGGGAAACAGATAGTTTCAGAACAAACGGTTTGTTGCGATCGAGTTTATTGATTTATTGTTGCGTTTGCATGACTTTAGCAGCTGTTTTATTTGAAGTCGCCAGAGATCATCAAAGAAGGAGAGCCGCATTTGGCAACAGCTGTTGATAATTTTTCGACCTCACAGGATGTTAGGTATATTTCTCAAGTTATATACTTAGTTTTCATGATGTTATATCAAAGTTGTCAGATTAAACTTGCACAGTCATTCACCCAATAGTCGCGTCGATGGTCAATGCTCTATTACCGACAACTAGTACATATACGTTATACTGTTCGGCTGGCAGAGCCCCCCAGTGTCCATGTGACCTCGATATCAGTAGTTGATCCCATAACTCGTTTCGAATGCTTTGATATATCAAAGTAAAAGATGAAGAAAGGGAAGGAAACAGTTCTACCGATATTAGATATCCACTGTACGCGTCCTGATATATTTGCTTTGCTTCCATAAGGTACATGTAAAGTCGAGATATGTTTTTTATTTCATCGTCAGCAAATTTGCATTCGATGACATGTTCGAGCTGTATATTTAAAATTGACCATCACAAATATTCGTCTGACATCAGGATTATCGAATACGGAGTTTTTCATTTCATAATCGTTACGACGTGTTTGTAGTTGTTCGCTGGGCGTGGTTGTCACACGCTATGTGTAATTAGTTGCGTTAGGAATGGCTGTTTGATAAATCCTGTTCTGTTGGAAGTGCATCAATTTTTTAAAGGTGGCCAATAACGATTCGAGTTCCATCGTTTTAGCTAACGAGGGAAAACCCGTGGTATCCACAGTGCTAATTTTGTGATAGCAAATTGTCCTTCGGCTAGTCCATCGGCATACAATATGCAATCGTTTTGATCAGCTCGATCTAAAATAAACGTATGCTCTATTTCTCGAAATACTTTGGTATATTAGCAACAAAATCCAAGGATTGTGCTTAACGGTAGCATCATTGTTATTTGGCGAGTATCTGCAACAAATGTTTTTCATTTAGCAAATCACTCCTTATATCTTCTGTTGCGTACACTAATAACACCGTTTATTAAATTAACATCAGAATAGTATCTGCAGCTGCACCTGGTGCAGTTATACCAAGATTATTACAAGCAGCGATAAGTGAATTTCTTGTGGCGTCTACGTTAGCGGCTGCACCTGGTTCGGCTATACCAAAATAGTTAGTATTAGCAATCTGAAAATTTCTTATAATTACAACAACTACGGCGGCATCAGCTCCGTGTGCAAAAGCAAAACTTGAAATAAACTCGCCAGAGGTAGTTGTCCCTAGCGAGGTATCTTAAAATCACATCATACTTGTGGCCACTGACCTAGAATAATCATCGTCAAACAAAACGATGTTTAGTATTGTACTCGCTATAGGTAAGTGCATCGAAATATCTTCTACGTTTTGATCAAATAGTTGGTA
Source organism: Potamilus streckersoni (assembly GCA_016746295.1). Lineage (NCBI taxonomy): Eukaryota > Metazoa > Mollusca > Bivalvia > Unionida > Unionidae > Potamilus > Potamilus streckersoni. Next base: position 91,713 of record JAEAOA010000276.1, on the reverse strand, counting down.
TATTGTACTTTTAAGCAAGCCTCCGCCGTTTTTGACAAGAGCAAATTCTGCATCAACTGCAATATTGCTACATATTGCAGTTAGTATTTGACCACGAACTTTTAACACTGTTTCATGCGGCAATAGAAACGCGTCATGCGGCAATAGAAACGTGTATTAAAAGGTTTTTTTTATTCGTTCGAGTTTTCGTCTAAATACTCGACTTAGTCTAATTCTATTACAGCGTTCTCAGTCAGTATCATATTCTTCGGCAAGATCGAACTAATTTTTATTTTATAATTGTTACACAAATTTAAAAGTCACTAGGGGTCGTCGGCGTTGTTTCTTTACAAGTTTACGTACTATCTTTGCCATGTGGTGATCATAATGTTTTTGTTGTATCTATCATAGCTCGTTTTGTTCCTTTTGTTGGCGCAATCTCTGATATTGCTTGTTTTATTTCCGATGTGGAAGGTCCTCTAATCGTATCAGCAATATCTTGTCCTACTGCATTGCCTGCCGAAGATGCTGCCCCTGTTGTGAAAGCTTTACCTGCGTCGAGTGCAATTGGAGCTACTTTACGAACAATTCATGGAATATTCTCTGCAATTGTTATAAATATGTTTCTATAAAATACAACTACAATCTTTTTTTATCAATTCATCATGCTTGGACGCGCAGGTGTAAAAAATACGTGACAATGTCGTTGTTGAGATATATCTGTCTACCCGACTGGTGTGTGAGTTGCGTTGTAATGCTTGTAATTTGATTTTTGAGATTAATCGGATAATAGATAATCTGACGTTGATTTATTTGCATGATCGATCCTGGTGAAACTTCTGGGGAGAAACTGTATATCGTTTGCCCTCTGCTGCTTACGCCGAGTGAGATCCAAATGCTATAGAGCAGTTTACAAGTATTGTATTTACTTCTGTCATAATTATTTGCAGTTCAACTTCAACTGTAATAGCTTAATCAAGAGCACTATAAGCTTCATCATTAAATCTAATGAGTGATGGAATATCTTTCTTGGTAAAAACCCGATTAACATATTTCTCAGTATTGTCTAGCTTGTAACGTGTTATAATACGCTGTTAACTCAAATTTATCAGCCAAAACGCCAGCTTTTGTTATGAGCGCTTTTACAAGTTTGTTTAGATCAATAATGTTATAAGCTGATTTTAGAATTTTTGAACTTTTTGTTAGAGATGATGGCGATACTGCAACCGGAGTAAATGAAATTTCATCATTGACATCAGTTTTCACGTTAGCCATTGCATTCCAACAAGTACAATAAATTAATCCAATTTCACACTATTTTCAGAATCAAGTTCTATCGGCGGATTGTAATAAACAGAAAAGTTTGCACTTTTCCTGTTGTTTGAGACGAATTAAGCAATATTGTTCTAGATGTTAGTGATATTATATTACTTTAAACAAGATCACGGTGTAAAATGTCATACTCGGAAGATGTTAGTAATCCGCTCGATCTTAGATGATTAATTATACCAGAAATTTTGTTATCGATCTCTACACTTTCGTTACTAGCTTCTATGGATGATATCAGCAACATTAGTTGATCGATTATGTCTGTGTTTGATGTAAAATCTTTAAATACAGATCCAATGGTTTCTTCTGGCAATGTTCTATCTCGGTCGCTTTCAAATTCATTAATAGTATTTTAAAATGCAAACCTATACCATAACCTCTCGGTTTATTTCGATATTGATTTGCTGTATTGTATAAAACCCCAGCAATAATTCAGTCTCCAATATGATCAATGCTTAATGCTGGAAGATCTTTTGATCTTCTTTCTTTTTAATTCTTTCATCAATACGTAAACCATTTTACTAGGAAATTATTATATTTTACTTCTGTCCAAGTTCGAATGTTATCATTATCAGTAATGTCATGCTATCTAATAAACTCGTTATACTCACCATCACCTGCTTTTAACCTAGCTTGTTTTCTAAAAGTATTATCTGTTTTTGATAGACATTTCTGATGCAATAGTTTCAGTCGTTATTTTTTCTTTATCAGCCAGTCCATCTGATGGTTCTGATACGTTTACTATTATACTTCTGAACTCATTTGGATTAATGTCATTCTTTCTATCGAGTGTTGAAGTGCAAGAGGATTGTTCATTAGCCTGTTAAACTTGGCTTGTTTTGCAAACGGATCATCAATGTGTCTTGCAAGATCATTTACAATTTTCACAATATCTTCTTTAGATCTTTCTCCAAATAAACCTAACAAACCTTTTTCTTTCATTTTTGCTATTTCTTCTGGAGACAATTTTGATATTTCTGGCAGCTTGACATGTACTGCCTCGGTAACAGGCTTGAAAAGTTAGGCAGATTCTAATTCTGTTTGCACTTGTCCACGCCGAGTTTCTTCCATTTTTGTTCTTAAAAGCCGCTCCAGATTAGAAAAACAATTTTAGCAATTTGATTTTGTGTTGATGCTTGTCCATTAATTTCTATAATCTTTACAAAATTAGATTATAAAAACCTGTCAATGCAATAACGAAACATTTTATCTGGACAACGCGCTAACTTGTCGAATAAAAGGAAATTGCATCTGTCTGATTGTTTGATGATATAATTCAATAAACTATTGTATCGTGACATCACATTGTTCGATTGCGATATTTCTCTCATCAACATTGTCCAGTCCGGGAGATAATATCAAACAACCAATATTTCGTCTGATTAATCTTTCAATATTTTAAAAGCCTTGGGCAAGATAAAAAGAGTTACATAATTTATTACGTGATAGTCAAAAGATAAGATCTGGTCTTGTTCATCATCTCCTTGTTTAACGGAATATCGTCGAATACAATTATTTTAAGCTCGGGCGAATTGTTCACTGGAACAAGTACTTCTGGTTCTTTTATCCAGCGTCAATTTCATCACAATGTTTATCGTTGCATTCGTTTAGTATTTCGTAATTTTCCTGTTGAGAGTTAATTTTGTAAATATATGCCTTATCATAATTGAAGTTATTGTTGAGTTAAAGGCTTAAAAACAGATTTGTTTCACCTGATCCTGTTCGTCCCACAATAAGATAATTACTGTCTGGAAGTTCATTGTTATGTACATGCTTCAAGCAACAGAGAGAGTGAACAGACAATTTTGCCTGAGACTTTTTTTAAATAAAATAAAGGTTCCTGCAGGGGCTGAGAAAATAAAACGTCAACAACGCTAAATCAAAGTCTCTTTCCATAAGATTATGTATTAATCGTATAACAAAATCTTTGGTTAGTTTATTTTTGTTGACGTATTTTTATGATTTTTTTCAGGCGATTTTGTTTACGAGTAAAGCGACTCACTTGTTATCCTTCACTCTCTCTCTCTCTCTCTCTCTCTCTCTCTCTCTCTCTCTCTCTCTCTCTCTCTCTCTCTCTCTCTCTCTCTCTCTCTCTCTCTCTCTCTCTCTCTCTCTCTCTCTCTGCTATGAATTAAACAGCCATTATAAATATTATCAAAAATGAGTATTGGAGAACCACACTCAGCTAAATTAGCTCGAGAGCGATTAAAGGCATTCAAAAAATATCTACCTGTTCCTGATTCTGTTAAAGAACAACTACAATCGCGTCAGGAATCTCGATTTGAATTTGAGGAGGATACAAAACAATTATTTAAACCTATTACTGATACAACTAAAGATATTCAACCCGTGTTAGGGAAAACAGCTGAACCAACTGAAAAAATAGCAAAAAGAGCTAAGAAAACAAAAAAGATTATTGAAGAACTTCCAGCCGAAATAGCTGCTGCGATGCCAGTCCTGGAAATATCTGAGGATGCAGACAAAGCAGAAAAAGGTGCTGTAGCAGTACCGAAACCAGCAATTAAATTGATAGATAAAATTGATGAAGATTTTATTAAGTCAATTAAGAACTTTATAAATCTAGAACAATTAGCTAAATATGATGTGGATAATGTTAGTCGAAGAGGTAAATTAATGAAACCTGGACACGAAAAAGATATTAAAAGCCGAGAACAGTGGCAAAAAGTAGTATATTGCATATACATGGATGTTGAACAAGCTAGAGCTGATGATCTATCACATTAGAAGTATTCTAAGGCAATTGATAATTTAATCAAATCAAGAAGAGAGGAGATAAAACATCTAAAACAAAAAACACAGAAATCATTTGAACAATCATCTAGTGATTTTTCAGAATTAATATCATCAACACAAGTTAGATTACCACCACTAGATAAACCAGCACCACAACAATCTAAACCACCATCACCACAACAAGCACAACGACAAGTACAACAAAAGTTACAACAATTGAAACAAGAACGATAATAGGAAACACTACCACCGAAACCAACTGAAGAGGAAGAACTTCAAGACCCTCCTGCTGCAACAGGAAGTGGTCTAGGAAGTGGTCTTATTACTTTTCCCAATAATGTCCTTGCTGATGTTGATCGATTAGAAATCCTCATTGGAGGAAAACGAGCTTGTAATAATTCATCAGAAAACATTAATGAAGCAGCAGATATTTGTAAACGATTATTTAGTGGCGGTATTATGGACATTGATGTGTATCGATCACTCATTAATGAAATCGTCGATATCTACTACAATGACTAAGTCACAATGATTCGATACAATTAGTCATAAAGTCAATTAATAATAAAATGATTGTGCATGGTGCTCAACGTGGACATACCATGGTTACGGTAATAATCCCTCGATTACCAGTATACAAAGCAACCTACGGAGATGGACTAGGTGATATTGTTCAGGGACTATTTAAAAGAATAGCCCCGAAAGCAATACCTATTGCAAAAGAGCTGGGTATGAAAGCTATTGATGTTGTTCGTGAAATAGGTATAGACGCTGCTGGTAACCTTGCTAGCAAAGCATTCTAAGCAATCAAAAATAGACTAACGCGATTAGTACGCAAACCACAACCCGTCCGATCTCAAACAGTGAAATTGCCCAGCACTGAAGTGATGCCAGCAAGTGTAAGTAAAATAATAAATCGAGCCGCTAATCAAAAACTAGCGGAGTAAGTTGATGTCCCAATGTCGGGAAAAAAAATATAACCGCTAATCTGATGACAGGAAGTGGTCTCACTTCTCGAAGTGATTTTCGTATTAGACGAAGATGATAATAATAAAAGATGTTCAAGCGTATAAGTGATTCTGCATTTGACATGGACGCATCAATTCTCAAAGATGAGTCTGTGCGCGATTATCAGTATTATTCCCATGACGCACGAATTCCAGATCAGCGTGGACGAATTGAACTACAGGTTCAGGATACAAGTAGATATTTCTTACCCGCTGAGGTATTTATTGAGATTAAAAGTGAAGTTTTCAATTACGCTAATCCTGCAGCACCAGCAGCATATGCAGACGATGTTAGTGTTGGTTTTGTTAATAATGGTATTATGACGTTGTTTGATAGCGCTACGTACATGATTGACGGAAAAAATATTGAATCAATTCAAAAAGACATTGACGTTGCTACAAGAATACTTGGTCTTGCAAGATACAGTGACAATTATTCAAGATTAGCTGGCCTATTAAGGATGTTTGTAAAATACACCTCTAATTCTCCAGAATACCAACAATATGAAATAGGACGACCAAGAAATTGTGCCAGAAACACCGATGCGGATGTAGAGAGAATGTATACTAATGTCGATCCAGTTTTCAACTTAGGATTTAGATCACGTTGAGTGATGTTAAAAGGAAATAGAGCATTTTCCTGTGCAATTCTACTGTCACATATCTTTGGATTCTGCAGACATGTACGAAAGGTTATATTCGGAACTATAAATATATAGTTGTACTCGTACGAAAAAGTATAGACGATGATGCAATATTGAGACCCGCTGGTTATCCTGGTATTGTAGAACTAACACATCTTTCCCTGTGGATGTCAGTAATATCCCCCTAGATATCTGAAGAACAACGGTTACTTTCTTTTATGGATCAAGGTGGTAAATCAGCGTTATCATGGTTAACAATGATCATAGATGCTATCCAGAGTAATATTAACGGTTTATTTACATGGCAGATAGCTTCTCAGCAAGGTGTTTCTGCACCGCGACACATATTTATTGCTTTTCATGATACTGCACGAGTACATGAATAAACGCGTAGTATTACGGTATTTGATAATCTCGGTGTTTCTGAGGTTTCACTAAGAATAAATGGACATCATGAACAATCTGAGGATATTTTGTTAAATTTCGATCAAAATCATGTAACACGTGCGTATCATCGTCTTATGTCGTTTATGGGACGTGATCAAAATGTTGATACTGGATTACAAATATCACAACTAGATTTTACAACTATCCGATTTATTACTTTTCGTTGGAACATTTATATTTGACCAGACAATCAGTAGTTGATATACATTTTCGAGCTCATATCAATAAAGATGTTGGAGCAATTCCTAATTACAGAGTATTTGCTGTAAAACTCAGTGATAAATTAATGTTACTCGAAGGTGTTGGTGGACGAATGAGAGTCATTGATGCGCCAGTAGAGAACATGTAATTAGATCGCTCATAATATTAATAATGTCATATCATCACGTTAGTGTAAGTCTGACTTCTGGTCAGGTCAAAAGACTGCAATCAGCATCAAGCAATAACTGTGGAAAAAAGAAAAATATCGTTGAAAAAAGAACAGATGAGCAGTTCAAATAAATTATCGTTGACCGATCGACAATTCAAAAACTTTAACGAAGCAATAAAAATCAAATAAAGGCGTCAAACTTAATTTTTCTGCAAGCACTATCACAAATTCTTTTACAACGGCTGGTATATTTCCCTTTATCGCAGATATACCAGCATTAATAGCCGCTGCAGCCCCTGTTGTTGCAAAAGCTGCTGCGTTAAGCGCTGTTGGAAGCGCTGATGAAATGGCGTTAAAGACAGCAACTGGACATGGAATCAAAAAGGAAAGGAAAAGGTCTAAGACTTCCAGGAACCCCGACTTCATGGTACGGAAATTGTCTAAGACTAGGAACAGTTCGATGATAGTTCTATTATCAAATTTTGATTTACTCGATGCTGCTAAAAAACTAAGTACAAAAAATTTTAGAGGAGTTTTTATGAGCGAGCAATTACCAAAACAACCTAACAATAATGAAACTGGTATTATTAATCTCGATAAAAACTCTGGACCTGGCACGCATTGGGTAGTGTATGCAATTGATCCACGTGGAATTATCTATTTTGATTCATATGGATTAGCGCCACCAAAAGAATTTCTTTATAATGTCAGTAATAATACTGCTCCAATCTGGTATTCAACGCTACCAACACAAACATTAACTGATCCACCAATATGTGGTCGTGAAGTACTTAATGTGCTTAATGCAGTATCCATGACACCGCAAGAAAAGCCATCTCATAAAGTCGTGCATGAATATAGCACACTGTCACATTTGAACAAACATCAGTAAATATAATGGTATATATTTATGGAAGATCTGCTCGTGGTAAAGCTCAGCAGCAAGGTGATTTATCTAAATATGCAACCCTCAATCAACTCATAAATGAGATTGATGATTCATTAAATATTACAAGTGTGGATCAAAATGAAGTAGTTGTTTTTCAGGACAAACAAGGACGATTAAAGACAAGTAATATACAACTACCCGACGTACTTACACGAATTCCTACTGCAGTTTCTGATAATATCGTAACTTTTACTGATCGAGGTAAAATACAGGATTCCGGTAAGTCAGTTAACGATTATGTCAAGACGACTGGCGGTTTATTCAGTGGAAACGTTGCTATGAACAAAACAAATTACAGATCTTGGATATCCAACTACAGATAGTGATGCTGTTACAAAAACATAATGTTGACGATAAGGAAATTCCATAAACGACTTCGTTAACGACAATCAATGATGGAGTTGCTGAATTTAGAACTGATTTTTCTAATCATGTACAAACGTTTCTAAATTTTCGTAGAAATATAAACAAAACTAATAACGAATTTTTTGGGAGTCCATCAAATGTTGATATAAACTTACTGATATTAACACAAAACTCAACTGTATTATTAGTGCAATGCCGGATTTTATTCCAAAAACGAGTCTGATTAAAATTCCTCACAAACAGATCATTAATATCGTGTATGTCGTCGGATCAGGTGCAGCTACATTGACACAACGAAATAAAACCATCAAACACAACGCGGAGGTCGCTGGTATATATAGGTTGTCTGTGTTTAGCGTTGCAGAATTTAACATACTTACCACATCTCCATTGCTAATAAACTAACTAGAATCGTATCTGTAATGTTGGATAAAGATTCTGAAGAAACGTTCACGTTGGAATCGTTGGATAGAAGTTTGTCCTCCTCTAATTACTGATGGTGTCTGGAATTTGTAACTAAAGCTCCCATTTTAATTACTTAATTAAATGACAACGTCATAAGTATAATGAATCCAATGGCACTTACTCATTGACGTTCAACATCACAGACATAATCAGGTGTGTAAGTGTCAGACTGAACTAAACAATATCATCAACGAATACACATTGAAAGTAAAAAAATTCGCAGACGCATGGTTGTTATCGATGCAGTAGTTTACTCGGTTTCTGCTGTTGTTGCTTGAACCGGATTATTATTATCAACGTTAACTATGACTGCAATTGCGGTTTTAACGATTGTCGTTTATACAACAACAACATGTGCAGGTATTCTCAGCATTATCGCTAAAATTATCTACAAGAACGAGCGATAAATTACGCGAGTATATGATGAAATTACACACAGCAACAACCGCCTTTACTAAATTATGCTCGCATCTTTCTTTATACCTCAGTGATGGTAAAATATCTGATAAGGAGTTCGTTACGATAATGAGAATCTACGATGAAGCATTTGTAACAGAAAATAATGCATTCTCTAGTGACAATAGCGGAAAGATGGAGAATTAAATAATAAAGATAACAATAATGGCTGAGTCTTTGACATCGTCAAGGGAATTATTGCAAAAGATCGCCACTAATACAACTCCTTCAAAAACTACTATGATATCAGTACGTTCGACCAGTCCTGAATTTAGCGTTAACTTTCCAACTGTAATTTCAGCAAAAGAAATTGCATTGGCTCAACTGCGCGTTTATAATAGCTGGCCAAATATCAGATCAAAACCATTCGGTGGATTACCAGAAAATAATTCACTGGTATTTGCTAATAAGAATAAGCCAGATGAAAACCTGATTGGCAAGTTGGTGGAATTTCAACGGGTAGTTATCAAAAAGAGGAGATTAATGACGAGTTCCAACGCAGAATAAAATCTATAACCGGAAAAGAATCAAAAATGGCTATCACTGTTTACGAACCAACACTATCAGCGGTAATTGAAGTCAATTCCCCTGATTACCTACCTCGTAGATATCTATCAGACTTCAATCAGATTAGTGTTATGATGGCCTGAAGTCGCAACGGTTTATCAAGGACCAACATAACCAAAGAGATCTGACTTCGTCATAGATGTTAAAAAATTTATACAATTTCAAATTATCGAAAGGTAGAAAAAGCTTATCCATGGAAATTATACTGTGGTACTGATAGAGTTGTGCATTATATAGATCGGATACCAGGAGGGAGCTGCATCAATAAAAACACTAGATATTGATCTGATAAATTCCTATGCTAATACGATTAAATCTGAACATGAACGTGTATTTAGAAATCTACATATTTTACTTTTAAGTATTAATATTTCTTACAATGATGATTTTAAAAAATCAAATAATTGAATCCATACAACATTTGAATCAAGTTGCTTCTGACCTGGAGTTCATGAAAAATGTTTTTGTTAACAAAGAGAAAAGATTAGTACTACCACCACCAATTCAAAATTTTATGAAGATAGAATAATTAATGAAGACAATCCAATTCACCGTATTCCAACCAATCGTTTTTATATAACAGTTCTTCTAAGATATTTTGGAATTACGCAAGAACAATTACCAACATTTATCATTCCCGGATTTGACTCGTCTGAGGTAAGGAAATCCGTTAAATATCTTATTGATGAACACTTTAAACAATATGTGATTCATGGAGAAAATTAGCGTCACCGCCGTCTATCCTATAACAGAACAACAACCCGTTTGGTGCCGGCAGACATATATCGCCAGGCATTGTAAACATAACAACAACAATCGCTGTCAATCTCGTTTGTAACTTTGTGGATGGAAGTTTTCAAATAGATCTTTCAAGGTCTAACCAGGCACATCAAGGATACGTTTTATACACATTCTCGCCGCGCGACCCCCCGGGTTTTTCTATTGTATCAGAACCTAAAATGAGCGTATACTTGCGTGTTTATAATCCGTTATTATCCAGAATACACTTCAAGCTTACAGACCAAAATCATCACATCTTGGACACAAGAAATGAAATTATAAATATAAATATGTATATGAGATCGTAAAACGTTTTATGTCACAACACAAAACAAAAAATATAGCTTTAGTACTTGTCTGTAGTACCTGATACATAAAGGTTGGTCCGTATACCACACAGTTACTATATATATATATATATATATATATATATATATAGTTAGGTATAATTAATAAATATGCATTAGTTTTTCCATGGGTTTTGTTTTGCAATTATAACAGTTAATATCCCCTCATTATCACTTTCACTATCACTTTCACTTTCCACATTTTCATAATATTCCCTTAAATGTCTTATACGATAATTTATAATCTTTCTCTTTTCGTTTTCATGAGATAATTCTAACTTGATTTTGTTAATAACGTTTGAGAAAGGTACAAACAATTTTACCTGATTATCAGTGACTGTTGCTAGTCATTATAACATTCCACGTTGCATTTCCTTTAAAAATTTGTAATCTGATGAACTTGTAAATCTGTTTTGGATTTTAGTTGTAATGAGTCAAAATCATATAGAATCTTTTCAGCATTAAGATTTTCAGGCACATCGATACCGTTATGTTGTAATTTTTTAATAGCAGAAACAATAACATTTATATTTTAAGTATTCATTATATAATATATATATATATATATATATATATATATATATATATATATATATATATATATATATATATATATATATATATATAATACAAAAATTATGGAAAATAGACCAACATTTGGTGACACCCCAAAATATATCATCGAAATATGGATCAGTGTCTGCAGCGATGTCGAATAAGATCCCCCTCACGCCCGCTTTGCCAAAGTGTATAGGATAAATTAGAACAAAAGCAAAATGTGGCCACTTTACCCTGTCCACTTTTAATCTACCCTGTCCACTTTACCCTGCCCACTTTTCCTTTCACTTTTCACTTTCCCCTCCTCCTCTTCCCTCCCACCCCCCTACTCGGCACCCGTTTTTATATTTCACCTGTTACAAACTTTTACAGGCTTTTCCAGGTTTCGAACTCACGACCGCTGGTTTTATAGATCCGCACGTTACCTACTGAGTTATGCCGCGATGAAGTGTATATGATAAATTAGTTAATATATTATTAACGTGCTCATTTTACACGCCCACTTATACGCCCGCACGCCCACTTTATAACACCCACACGCCCACTTATACGCCCACTTTTTATTTTAAAGCTGGTGGTTTTCTATTTTAACAATGGTATTTAATGGCTTTATGGTTTCTGGTAAGACAATAGAACACTATCATTTTCTCAAACTTTATTACAGTCTTATACGTGAAGTGTGTTAAACATAAACATATTGTCTACATCTGCGTAAATATCACTGTTTATTATACAAAACCTATTTCTATTTGGCACTGTATAATATGTATACAGAGTATGTTTTAACGGACGCTAAATTTCCTTGTAAAATACAGATATGTCTTCTGGCTATATGGAGAAAATCGATAATAACCACAGCAATGATGCATGTGTGTTGGAATTCGTAATGTGTTACTGTGTTACTGATGCATCATTTTGCCTGTTTATAAGCGCTGAGCTAATTAATAATTAATAGATTCCACTTTGTAAATCCTGTACGCGGATTTATGTATAAACAAAGAATGCAATAGGCGGATGTTATATAAACAATGGGTAAACTATTGTTTTACAGTAAAAATGAGTTGTCGTGTTAGCGTTAAAAAGCCACTGGTAAGTTTGTAAAACTATGGTATCAATTATATGTGTATATAGTGAAGTGTGAACAAAGATTTTTGTTAAGTTTGCTCGGTTTTGTTGGGTGAAAACCCCAGGAAGGTTAACGGGAATTAACATTAGATTTTAAATTTGTTTGTCAAATACTGGCTTTTTCCATTTCTTTTGCTCGTCTTGTGTAGATTTGTATCAACAAATTATGATAAAAAACAAACAAATTTAGTATTTGGTCAACAATTTAAAACTTAATGTTAATTCCCGTTAACCTTCTTGGTATTTTCACCCAACGAAAACGAGCAAACCCAACAAAAACACAATGATAAAATCAACTAAAATGCCTGAAAATAGCGTAAAAAACAACAAATTTTTATAAAAATCGATCAAAATAAACAATAATTAAATCTGATTAAGTAGAGAATTGTTTCATGATATTGAATGCAGTTTATGTATCTTTGTGTCGAACCATCTTATAATATTTCCTGAATGATATGTGCAGACTGCAAACCAAATAATAACAATAACTACAATACTGAAAAGTTCTATCCTTGTCTAGGTCTCGATTAATTATCTAAGTACCTGAACATAATATTTGGTCCAAATTTTAAGGAATAAGTAGATCTGATAACACTATCAGCTGAACGTTCACCGAGGGGAGGCTATGTTAAAATATTTACTAGCGGAATAAATTGACTTGAACATAATTTCTTCTCCAGATTCTTTTTTCACGGACTTAATAGCTTTTGCAAATCGTACACCGAAAGTTTTTCAAAATTTGCAGTTTTCACAATGCGTGATAATACGTAAATTTTGAAGAGAGTTGTAAAAATTATTGTTGTTTATATGGTCCACCACATACCCGTTTTTGATCGGTCTCAAGAAACATACGACGATAAATCTATGTGATAAATAATTTTTATTTCCTTTTGAATTAAACCTAAGATAACCAGCATTGTTAACAATACCTACTGTTTTTTTTTCAATCAGCAATTACTCATGATACCATAATTGGTTATGATTGGATGAGGCACACTCATTTTGCTCCATTTAAATATTTTATACTATTTGTTTAAGTCATTGTTTTGAAAATCTAGCTAGATAATCTTCTTCGCATTTTACAATAGATTCAGAGTTATATTCTATTGTAATATCTTTTTAACTCCCTGTATCTTTTACCACCACAATGCGCACAAAGGTGAGTCTTTCCTCGCACACCAACACCACACCGTGTACAGATGTAGGACCCAGACTTCCGTTTCTAACGCATTGCATGTGATAACCGCAGAAGTCGTTTACACATTTTGCTGTTACATGGAGACGTGTGACCAATCTTAAGCCAGCGGCAATTGTGACTTGGTTGAATCATATATAAATGATTAACACTTTAATTTCGATACATATTTGCTTTAATTATAATATGCAGGAATTATCCGCAATTGAGCCTGTCGCATCTAGATTTGATCTTGACAGGCTAAACAAATTTAGTTTCTCGATGAAAGATCTAGCTTTAATAAATGTGGATATAACTAAACGCATTAGTGAAGCCAAGAAGGAGTTTCGTCACGATGGTGCAGATCATGTGTGGTCCATATTCAGGATTGGAAATTATATCTATGTTATGAATGACAAACGAGCAAGAGAAATCATCGACTACCTCGATGCTCGGAAATAAATTATTTTAGTAGAATTTATTGTAAATACAGAGGATGATATCTGGATCATCAGAGACAAACGCGAATCAGTCCAGAAATCAGGGAAAAATATTATCCTTGGTAAAAATTCCAAACCAGGAATACTAACTGGAATAGACAAGCCGTATTATGAGCGATCTTATCCAGTAACTGCTGTTGTGTACGCGCTCTATCCGTTAAATGATAAACGTGACGTAAAGGATCTCAAGAAAATGAAAATGCCTAGAATAAACTGTGTAGCAGAGCGAATGGTAGAACATTTCACAAACGCAATTCGGGGAAACGGTTCAACAGATTTAAGGCGTAAAAATATAAATATGTGGGCTGAAAAAGTTAAAGACACTGGAGAGTCAGTTAGCGACGTTGCTGAGCTAGAAAAGTTATTAAGATTTCCAATAACAGTGAAGAAGTTGACAGGAGAGGTTTTGCACAAAACAGAATATAAATCTACAGGAGCTCCTATAAATATTACTGATCATAACGCGTATGCATGGATTGATGCTGTAACTGTATTTCCACGAGAAAGAACGGTTAAATTTAACCACGATGATGTATTCGATGCTATCAGTGATATTGGTAAATATGATCCTGTTTCAGTGTGGTTATTTCAGAGTTCTGAATATGATTATTATGATCAGTTTGTACGGTCTAACGGTGATATTTATCGTACAGCATCTCTTTATAAAGAAATGGAAAACCTTGCGCTGAAATATACTTCTGACGATGACAAAGTTAGACAATTAATAAGTAATTGTTTTACCGTACCATCGGTTGCTGCTCACTTCGCTAAGGAGAAACACTCGTGGAAAGCGACACGATCAGAATTTCTTGAAGATGTCGTGAGAAGTTGTATAGAATACGGGCACGGTGGATTGTGGAATATTAAATATAATTACAATAACGTTATCTCAATTGATATGGTAGCGTGTTATCCTGTGAGTTTTCTTGGATATGGAAAGTGTTCTGAATACTTTAATAGATTTGGACATCCTACACATGACATGACCAGAGTTGCGATAAATGAATCCTTACCAGATTTTGATCTAACAGGATTTGCTCATGTAGAATCATTCGAGCTTAGAGAATGTCTCCATATGATTGTTTATGCGTGGTTTGGAAAACACTTTTCAAAAAATGTTGGGCTCCAATAGTTCTGCTAAGATATATGATCGATGATGGAATTTTAGTATTGTTGAAAGTATCTGAAGATATTATATCATATCGCGTGCAAAAGCAAGTTTGTTTGCCAGAACATGCTAAACACGATGAGAAACTTGCAAAAGATCTCGGCAGAAAAATAATCTTTAAGTTTACACATGGAGGATTACATGATCATAAACGAACTTGTTCAAGATTGATCATGGACGATGCTGAACTCGATTTTATAATCGCTGATACGATGGAGAAAAACACATTCATAAGTCGATGTAATGCTTATTTATCAGACAAAACAAAACTAGATACCATTGTGAGCTATACTGATGGCGAGTCACCGCAGTTTACTCATCTAAGATCTTCGATACTAGCTTATGTTTCGATAAATCTATTATCTATGATAAACAGATTTCCTCGTTACGCTGTTAGAGTTGCGAAATATTCATTTTATATACACAAAAAATATAAAGATTCATTAAATCTCGGTAATGGTGAATGGGGAACGTGGAGGATAAAATAAGAAAATATACATAGTTATTGTGAATCTGCCGATGTTGAAATTGAAGAAACATATTAAACAAAAAATTAAGTATCAAAATCATCTGCGCCATCCGTGTATGATCCTGTATCTAGACATAAGACCGCTTATCTTAATGGGTGTGGAGGTTCAGGTTAAACAACACGCGCGATTAATTTATTCATGAGTTTAGATATGATTGTTTTAACACCAACGCACAAACTCGCCAGGGAAATAAAGCTACGAAACGTAAAGTCGTGTACATATCATAGTTTCATTAGATGGTGCTGAGATTCATGGACCCCATCACGAATAGGTGAAAAATATGTACCTAAAATTATCATATGGGACGAGATATGCAAGGTGCCTCTGGAGGTATTGCAAATATTCATTGATTGGTTGTTAATAAAGAATACTGCTGTGATTATATGTGGTGATCAAGGTCAACCACCACCGTTTGTTGGACAGTCTCCACATCAGTGGCTAAAGAACAACGTAGATTATTATGAAAAAGTATTTGATGATCATAGAGCTGTTGATGAGTCGCTGAGAGAATTCAAAAGATTAATACGACTACAACCAGATAAAATACAGTGTGAAGTATTGCGTGAGATAATTCCAGAAATATTCATGAATTAATTTTTGACCCTATGAAAACCTGCTGATTTGATAGATTTGGCACAAGGAAAAATTCCCAAAGTTACCCGTACCGTTTTGTTGTCTCTCTGCAGATTGTAGACAACAAACTGTTGATGTTAAGATTCCTAGTGCAGATACTGAAAGTGTCCGAATACAAACTCTTGTGTTAAATGATATTGTTCTTGTCGCTGTTGATGTTGTCGAGAGCGTGTTAAACATGGATAAATCTCCATGGAAGTTAGGGTAAGCTATAACGATTCATTCTTCGCCGGGATTAACTATCACTGATAATAAAGTTTGGATGCTCGATGATCGTATTGAATGGTCAAATTTAGTTTATCTCGCAGTATCTCGAGTTAGAAAAATATCACAATTAAAACGGGTTATCATGGATAGCGTAATAACCGAAGAAATAGCTAATAATGTCGATCTTAATAAACAAAATTATGTAGCTATAAGCATTGTGACAAAATTAATCGCGAATTTGATATAGATGTGGATATTATTATGATGTTAAAACAACGACAAAATAATCATTGAGCAAATTGCAAAACAATAATGTTGTGGCAGTATTCAAGCAATAACGCAAGACAATTTACCATTGGTAGAATTAATAGTAGTCTTGGTCACACGCGTGTAAATGTGATGCTGACCTGTTTGGAGTGTAATCGACGTCGAGGATTTGCAAGTTTATAAAAGTGTACTCAGTGGTAATTGCGTATCTTAATGAATTATTTGTAATTGTTCACGTACAAATCCACGTTGAATAGCAGTTGATTCTAATCTGTAGATTGCGGGTTTACCTGTGGAACTAACCCCGCTGGATATTTTGTGTGTTGTCATACTCCAAATAGGATCAGTTGCCCTTTTTCTGCCTCCTTCGAGTTCGCCAGGTTCGTATAAATATCTAACCGTAACATTTCCTAGTACTGGTTGAGAAATAGATTTACGTTTTATCGGTATATATTTTTTTGTGATCGCATCAGACGGTTACATAGAAATTGCACGAGTAACTTCCTTATTCAGCGCAGCTTTTACATTCGGTAACCTCGCAACCCATTCACGAGATCTATCCTTTGTCTTAAAGTCAGCAGATATTTCCTTTGCATATTGATAACCGAATAACAAGCTCTGCACGTGTTCGATTAAATCGTTCAACGATTGCTTGATCACGATGAATCTCCGTGTGTCCTTGTCTGATTTCAACGTTGTGCTTTTGTTCATCAACGACGATACTGCACCAAGAAATTCTTTTCCAGGATTAGCCTGTAGTAGTTTTGGCCATTGTAATGGTACTCGCTGATAAATTTGTTTAAACGCAAACACAACTTCAGATGATGTCTTTGTTGATAATGGTTCTGTTTTTTTTATATCTACTTGCAATATCAACAACAGTCAATGCGTATTTGTACGTGCGTGACTTTTGTCCACGTGTTTTAATAGTATCGTGTGGTAAAAACAAAATATCTGCTTGGTGAACTTCGTTAGAAACACTGACATCAAAATGTGCATATTGAATGTTTTTGGTGGTGGTAGATAAATTTGCAATATTGCAGGTCGTGCTAACCATGCTGCAGCAACAGTACGTGAAATTTGTGCTGCTTTAGCTAGTTTAGTGATCGCTGCTTTACCTTTCCAATACCCTCTAGGACTATAATAAATGGATTCCATTATAATAAATATACAATTAATTACCAGCCCCTAACACTATTTTACTTTTCATAGCAGACTTTATTAGGAAACTAGCGAGTTTCTCTCTAACAGATTTATTAGGTATAGAATTTAATTTCATGAATCAATTTCTCATCTGCGAGATGCCGTTGTTGTAAATCGGGATTTTTATAAGCAACGTCATGAATGTGACATGCTTGATCGATCTTATTTACTGGATACTCTCCTGGTCTTCGTCGATATTGGTTATTGAGTCTGATATCAAGACGAGTTCCAAGACCACAGTAATTATATCCAAAAAGTTGTTTCTCACCAGCATACTTAGCCCATGGTAATCCATGTAATTTTTCTAAAGAAGCAGCAATATCCCCCACCTATCTTTGTTGTCCCTGAGAATAATTTATATTTTCGTGCCACATTTTACACATTTACCTATTAATGCATGTCGTTTATTTTTTTGTTATTATTGTTGTCAATCCAGTGGTGGGTGTAGATGATTTACATCGAACACAATATAGACTCATGTTATTAATAATATTAATACAATAATTGACTTTTCGGCTACACAAAAACAGGAACCAGTGAAGCACCATCCAGCATTACCTAATTCGATAAGAATGATTATAATAGGTCCATCTAGATCAGGTAAAACACAATTATTGTTTAATTTATTAATGAGGTTGTTAAGATAGAACAAACTATATTTAATAGCACCGTCTGTAGATGATCAGCATTGTTACGACGTACTTAAGGATTCTAACGAGAAAGCAAAATTAGTTAATAAAGACGGTGACGATATTATTGACTTTATCACAGATATAGATGAAGCCCCGTCTGTATATGACTTAGATGGATTCGTTAATAATCTCGTAGTATATGATGATGTGATGCTGGACAAACAATCTAATCCAGCTAGAATATTTTCTCGAGGTAGATATAAAGACACAGACGTGATTTATGTTACTCAAAGATATACACAAATACCTAAGTGATCAGAGATAACTAATATTTTGGTTGTGTTTAATGGAGTAGATAATTATACTCTTCAGAATATTTGTTATACCTGGTGTTCAGTTGACATGGATATGAATAAATTTAAAAATTTATTTTCTAAAGCACAATCTGTTCCATTTGGATTTATAACGATAAATCTACATGATCCTAGATCAATATATCGTGTAGGTCAAGATAAAATCTTTAGTTAAACTCCCCTGTCAAAGTCAGGAGCAGCAGAGGGGTTGAAGGACAACAATTGAGTCGCTTTACCCGTAAACAAAATGCCTGAAAAAAATCATAAAAATACGTCAACAAAAAAAAACTAACCAAAGATTTTATTATACGATTAAATACCTAATCGTGTGGAAAGAGACTTTGGTTTAGCGTTGTTGACGTTTTATTTTCTCAGCCCCTGCAGGAACCTTTATTTAAAAAAAAATACGTCTCAGGCAAAGTTGTCTGTTCACCCTCTCTGCTGCTTTTCACCGTTCGTTCTGTATCAAAATTTAATATCTTCGCCATCGCTGTTATATAATTTTTTGTTATATTAAACCAACAATTTTATGTATGACGATAGATATAATGAGCAACGATACAAAGTTCGGAACATTATTGATAGATTCGTCAGATAAAGCTCAGCATTGTGACTTATCAAGATTCGCAACTATTGATCAGCACAGAAATGAAATCAATAATTTATTAAATATCACAAGTGTGGATCCAAAAAAAGTGGTTGGTTTCCAGGACAGAAAAGGAAACTTGAAGACGAGTAATGTACAACTGTCGGATGTACTTGTACGAATTCCCTCGCGGTTGTTAATATTATCGTTACTTTTAATAACCAGGGTAATATACAAGATTCTGGTAGGTCAGTTAACGATTATGTTAAAAAAGTTGGTGATTTTTTCACGGGGAAAAATTATCATGAACCAGAACAAGATTATATATCTTGGAAACCAACTAAATATAATGACGCTGCAGCGAAGAAATGGGTCGACGATCAAGAATCAAAGTACATGTCAGAGCGCAGTGGTATGATGTATTTCTAAACAAAACTTGTATCAATAATCTTAGAACACCAGAGAATGATTTTGATGGTAATGATGATGATAAAGTTACAATATCAACCATTAGCCACTATCAACAATGAAATGACCACAATCAAACTGATTTTACCAATCACATGGGCACATTTTAAAATTTTCGCAGAAATATAAACAGAACTACTAACGAATTGTTTGGAAGTCCACCAACGGTTGATATTAAACTCGCTGATATTAACACAAGACTCAATGATATTATCAGTGAAATTCATAATATTGTTGAAAAAACGAATCGGATTAAAGTTCCTCACAAGCCAATTAAAAATATTGTCTACACAATTGCATCTGAATCAGAGAGGAGGACACTACCAACTAATTATATCAAACACACTGAAGAGGTCACTGGCGTGTATAGACTGTATGTGTTAACCCTGTAAACTTTAGTATTTTTTGGCACCACCTTCATGGCGTCAATCGGCTGATGTTCTCTCTGGAGTAGTATCTATACTACAAAATAAAAATGTCAAAGAAGAATCTATGCTTGAACCAACTAGTAAAAAGTTAACCGCAGCGTCTTATTTTTGTATGGAATTTGTAGCTGAGACACCGCAAATAATTACCTAATCAAACCTGGGGACTATGTTTATAAGATTATAATGAAAAAAGTATAGTTGATTTCAATCATATTTAAAAGATATTCCAAAACAAGATATGGACGCATTAATACAATACTACAAATATTATCACCAAAACACTTTGGTGAGTTTAAAAATGTTACAAATACTATAACAAAATACTTTGAGTAATATAATATCTACCGTTGTTAATGACCAGCTCTGGTATAATTTCAAGTGAGCATCATTAAATCCGTTTTTGCTAATAATATCTGGTGTTGGTGTTTCTCTTACAACAGCGTATAAAAAGATTGAACCTCGACATGTAATCAAACAAAATGCTTGCCAAACAGCCAACAAAACTTAGAAAAACTACTTCATTATATACGATCTTATTTGCGAGGTGTAAAATATGATATGCACGATTTGATACGTGAGTTTCGTATTATTCACAGTATGTTAACGGATATGAGGTCAGTAGATATGAAACAATTATCAAACAAGAATGGTAATAATGTGGTATGAAATATTATCTAAACAATATGTATGAAAAAGTCACTTACTTGATTTCGCCTGATTAAGATGCCAACTCTCCAATGCGTGGATTCTAAAAAAATCTCACTGTTGACACTTTTCACATTTTAAGCTTCTGATAAAATTATGTTTTATCTTACTGACTCGCTCATAAATCTGCCAATTTTATGTTTTGAGTGGGCGGTTTTCTAGAATATTCTAACACAACTCCGCGTTGCGTTATATTATGACTAACATATGTTACTTGGCTTGGTTGATGTGGATATTGATTTTCAGACTGCGTATATTAAAGGCTTGACTAGTAGGGAGTATTGACTGATTTCCAGATTACATTACATCGTGCAACATGTGTTAGGTACATCAAAGGCTTGGCTTGTATACAATATTGGTTTATTTCCAGATTATATTACATTTTACAACATATGTTATGTACACATGTAATATATTAGTATAAAAAGTATCGGATTGTATCTGCGCTAGAATCGGCCTCTTGGTTTTTATAAATTATTTGGGGTGGGAATTTAAGAGTCTCCGAGAGAATAATTTGTTTTTGTTCTGAGAGAGGTGAAGGGGTAAAAAGAGGTCTTGCGCAAAATCGGCCTTTCCTCTTACTACTGCTTAAATGCATAATGTGGACAACGTCACCCAACAACTCATTATTTAAGTACCTATATAGCCAATGGGATTGTTACCAATTGAAGCCTGACATAAATAGTTTTTAAGTAATTGTGCGATATAAAAAAGCTTGATGTGAACAGTCACAGCTGTCATTACCAATATCAGGCAGGAGGGTTAGAAACTGTGACCTGCTAGTTACATATCCCTATATCCACATCGGACATGGTTTGAAACGTTACAGATATTCATGAATTAAGACAGTTAAAATACGGACCTTTAATTTAAAATGTGCTTTTTTTGAAAGGGTATACATTCAAACGGAAATTTTACTCAGATTTCAAATGATACCAACGGGGCCCCGAGTAGCCGAGTGGTTTAAAGCACTCTCTGTTACTGATCACTGCCATCTCACCTCTGTCTGCGTGGATTCGAGTCTAATATTCGCGAATGCAGATGTGAGAAAGCTTGCCAGTAGCTTCTCGTGGGTCGGTGGTTCTTTCCGCGGATTTCCCGGTTTCTTCCTCCACCATTACTACTGGCCGCCATGATATAGCCAATCGTGTGCTGAAAAATGGCGTCAAGCCCTAGAACAACAACAACAATAACCAGGCATAACCTAACACAAATAGAAAATGCACAGAATATAAAAAGTTGATATATGTGCTAATTATTACAAACACATTATGACCTATCCGCTGTCCTAAATTTTGAAATGAGCTATTTCAGCTGCCCTATTTCCATACAAAAACATATATTTAGCTTCTAAATGCCAACAAATATAAGTTGACCAAATGGATGACTTGACCAAGTGGATCATGAGTTAACCAATGAAACATGAAGAAATGTGTAAAGTATCATTTAACAGTTACAACAATAAATCGCTTCGAGATATTTCAACGACACAATTGTATACTACTGTTTCGCCCATATATACAGACCATTAGGCCATATACACCGACTTGTTCTTTAATTGAAAATTGAACCCCAGTGTGGCGTGATTTCACACAACATGAAGATAACAATGCAACAGATCAATTATTGCGTATTGAACAGCTGCTTCATAAAAGCAGCTCAAATTGTTGGGAAGATACAATTTTATGCTCATATTTAGTGTCTAGATGCCACTCTTATAATTAAAATTAAATTAGGTTTTGTCAAATGCTTTTCAATCCGCAAAACCGTTATCGTTAAAAGGAGTTCATAAAGGACATATAATTAATATGAAAAAATAGAGAAATGTTTTATATTTTTTGCCCCAAATTTGTTACGCTTCTAAGAAAATGACCGAGATTTACCATTTACAAAATGAAAGTGCACTTCAATTATCTTTAAAATTAGTTATTTAATTAACTCATTATAGCGACTTTAAAAAATAGCAAGCAAACGCAGATTAGTTATATCTCTTTCATATCCACGTGTCAAGCGTCGTTTGCAAATAGAATGAGTATCAAAAGAAAGAAAGAAAGAAAGAAAGAAAGAAAGAAAGAAAGAAAGAAAGAAAGAAAGAAAGAAAGAAAGAAAGAAAGAAAGAAAGAAAGAAAGAAAGAAAGAAAGAAAGAGGAGATAATGGAGTCATTAATCATTAATTCTTATTTTACATAATGAATTGCTGACAAATGTTTTTCAAATCTGAGATCAGGTAATATGGTATACATATTTAAATAGTATCAGTCATGTAATGAGAAAATAAAAATACAAACATAGTAACTATTTTCATGACTAGATTACTAAATGTGTTAAATGTTTAATATCTATCTATCTATCTATCTATCTATCTATCTATCTATCTATCTATCTATCTATCTATCTATCTATCTGTCTGTCTGTCTGTCTGTCTGTCTGTCTATCTATCTATCTATCTATCTATCTATCTATCTATCTATCTATCTATCTATCTATCTATCTATCTATCTATCTAACTGTCTGTCTGTCTGTCTATCTATCTATTTATTTATCTATCTATATATATATATATCTATCTATCTATCTATCTATCTATCTATCTGTCTGTCTGTCTGTCTGTCTGTCTGTCTGTCTGTCTGTCTATCTATCTATCTATCTATCTATCTATCTATCTATCTATCTATCTATCTATCTATCTATCTATCTATCTATCTATCTATCTAATTATAAGACAATTATTCTGGATCGCATTTGTGACTAGTTGTCAAATACAGATTCTAAAGCAGGTTCTCAGGTTTGAGGTTATTTCACGGTGTTGATAATTTTTGAAGGCTTAAAACAAACAATAAAATTGACGTTATAATGTCTTTAAATTATAATATTATTGGTGTTTAGAGCATCTAAATTCAATGTGCTTTTAGGGTGGAATTGATGTGTTTTGTGTGGATGGATAAATATTTGGCTGTGAGCTTGTATTGTTGTGTTATAACGGTTTGCGGATTGAATATATGTTTTTAATGTGAACATGATGGTATCTTAGCAGTTTAGAGGTTTACAGTAAACATTCGTTCTTAAAAATTCAGAGTATTCGTACTTATAGAAAAAAAAAATCTTCTTTAATAGTTTCATCAATAAAAAAACTATGGTTAGCATTTTATTTTGTAGTGTGAATAAATGTAAGCAATGACACCCTTCTCCGTGAAAGAAAAAACTTTTGTTTTTATGCTAAATGGTGACGGGCTTGTTTTACTTATCTTGTAAAATCCCATTCAGTTCTTTTCTCTCTTTTTGTAGTCCATTTCACGCTTCATCTTAGTTTATTTGAAATGATGACTTTTTTATGCACCGAATCGTTCTTTTTCAACAATTTTCATTGATACTGCCTTAGTCTTATTAATTTGTTTTTTCTTAATGATAATGGTGTAATACATTTCCAGTCTATGTCCAACAAATTTTTTTATTATGTTTCAATTTTCGTCCTTACATTTTCGTCTACACATGTTTTATTTACATGGATGGTCAGAAGGATAGTTAATTTATTATAATAAACCTATTGTCTTGTCATCGTAAATACCTTTTGTTTTAGATTCAATCAGCATGCTTTATGTGTCTGTGTATAACAAATTCATATTCGTAATATATTCCTTTTTGGAAAATAATTATAATAAACGTCATATATTAAGAACTGAGATCCAACGCAGATTGCTCGATATGAATGGGTTTATCATTAATTCTTATTTTACATAACGAATTGCTGACAAATGTTTTTCAAATCTTTACGCATATCGTGAGCCCTGCTACCAGTCTTCTGATTTTCTTTATTTCTGTAGGGCTGGTCAATAAAACATTAACTATTTTTCTCAAGGTCTCCTTAGTGTGTGAACTACAGCGTTATTCTTCAATTTTAACCTCTTTACAAATTCGGTTTTGGATTTTACGCTTCAGCGTTATTCTTCAACTTTAACCGCTTTACAAATTCGGTTTTGGATTTCGTTCTCAGTGCAGTGTTAAACTGGATGTATTTATCATCTCTTTTGACTGGTTAAACTGGATGTATTTATCATCTATTTTGACTGGTTAAACTGGATGTAATTGTCATCTATTTTGGCTCGTTAAACTAGATGTATTTATCATCTATTTGGACTGGTCAAACTGGATGTATTTATCATCTATTTTGACTGGTTAAACTGGATGTATTTATCATCTATTTTGACTGGTTAAACTGGATGTATTTATCATCTATTTTGACTGGTTAAACTGCAGATCCATATGGACTTTCGCTAGTCTCATGCAGATCGAAATGTAATTTTCGACTGGCTTTATGGACCACACCTTATTTCTTACCCATTGATCGAGGAATGGGCTAATACATTTAATAATACACATGCTCTCTAACTCAATGACTCACGCTACCTGATATTCACTCACACGTTTCTTTACCTGAATCGGAAGCCAATGAAAAATAGCTGTGATTGTCATATACTTCACTGAATCGACTTCCAAAATAGATTTTATTTCTACATTTTTATCAATATTATGATATTACCATTAATCGATTTCAACCCAGACGTTGGGAGTGATTGCGTCATGGATTATCCGTTTTAAATGATACTATCAAGTCAAGATATATTATCCAGTTATTTTGTTTGTTAGAATCATAGCCACTAAGAATCACACAGATAACTTTGCTATCTCCTTAATAAAATATTATTCCACATCTTAGTCCTTTATCGATGAATAAATGTATACTAATAACTGTTAGTAGCACCAGTCCATTTTTAAATGATACCAGAGTTCATTCCTGAACTTAACGTTTAGTTGCATGCTCTTGGACATATTGTCTGATTGATTCTCGGAAAGATCCGCTAGCAGGACCACATTTTATCTGAGAGAGATATCATGATATTCACCGAAATATTTAATGTTTCATTAGTTTGTTGCCTGGACTTGGGCATATGCTTGATCCGTTGTACCTGTAATGTCTAACTTTGAGTAAAACGTTCTATGGCAGCAATTTATCATTGTCCAATATGTTACAAACCAGTATTATATTATTTATCATTGTCAAATATGTTAAAAATACTAGTAATATATTATTTATCAATGTACAATATGTTCTAAATCAGTAATATATTATTTATCATTGTCTAATATGTTAAAAAAACAGTAATATATTATTTATCATTGTCCATTATGTTAACAACCAGTAATATATTATTTATCATTGTCTAATATGTTAAAAACAGTAATATATTATTTATCATTGTCCATTATGTTAACAACCAGTAATATATTATTTATCATTGTCAAATATGTTACAAACCAGTATTATATTATTTATCATTGTCAAATATGTTAAACAAAACTAGTAATACATTATTTATCATTGTCCAATATGTTAAAACTAGTAATACATTATTTATCATTGTCCAATATGTTAAAACCAGTAATATATTATTTATCATTGTCTAATATGTTAAAAAACAGTAATATATTATTTATCATCGTCCATTATGTTAACAACCAGTAATATATTATTTATCATTGTCTAATATGTTAAAAACCAGTAATATATTATTTATCATTGTCTAATATGTTAAAAACCAATATTATATTCACATGTTATATACAAATCGAAGTTAACAAAACTGACTCGATAAATGCTTTAGTTATTTTTAAATCTCTTCTCGCAGATTCGCAATTAATGTTTCTTCGTTACTCTTATGTAAATGCATGTAATTTATGAATTTAAGATGTCCTATGATATAATACGTGTTTGTTTTGGGGGATTTTATTTTTCTTCATTTTAGTTGAGATTAAGTATCACATTTGTTTAGCTATTTGGTGTGGATTTTATGTGGCAAATTGCAATATGATTGATAAAATGAGTATCCGCATGGTGTTTGTCCGCTTCCTTTTTTCGTATTATCAATATAACCTTTTGACACAATGTTGCACAATTTGTATGATAATAAATCGTAATTTATTTTGATTTTGATATTTGTTTTTAACAACTCGCTGGCGCTTTGCAAATAAAATTCTATGTTGCTAAAAAGTTGAAGAATTATACATTAGTACATTATCGCTCATTCATGCTAATGCTATGTAACCGAGAAATTTGTTGGTTTTTTTAATCATCTATTCATGATAGGAAATAAATAGTACGCACTCCTGTATTATTGCTAATCCTTCTTAATGAGTGTATTCCTTCATCCTATCTATAAATATTGATAGCTACTTTGGCATTTAGTTTCTCAATTTTACTAATACCTTCTGCTGAAGCTGGACAATGGACATTACCTAAATTTAATTGTTAACATAAAATATCGTACTTGGATATGCACTCTGAGTTACAATTTTAAATAATGATCAGAATTAGCTCATTAGATTATTTGCTATCATTAATCTTGAGCTGGTGCATCTCATTCTCCTAGTAAAAGGATGCAGCTTATTTCCAGAACATGATTTGTATTTTGAAATGCGCTCATAAATAACGCGAAATTATTTGATTTTGAAACTGTTACCCATGTTTACGCTCATTCGATTGGCTTTATTTCGTCATACGCATGTAGGATCATGCCATTAGCATCAGTTACATTCAGTAAATGTGCCGCTTTAATGGCAATAAAGCATCAATTACCTCTGCTACATCTGCCTCGCCCACATCTTTTACCATTGTGTGCTCGAGTATTTTAATGGGAATACTGCACTACATTGTTCTACAATTATTATGAATTTATCAAAGGAATTCTACAACGTCACGATTCTTGGCGGACTAGTACATTTTTGACTTTTAAATTTAAACGGAACTTTTCGTTCATTTAAACTTTTGTATAATCACAATTATTTTTAATTAATTTTACAATTCTGTTATCTTTTTATAAACTTTGATGATTAAATTATTTATTACGTTTCACAAGACCAAAGCTTCTTGCATTATGTTTCTTTCTGTTACTTAGTTTGTGACCATTAGGTTGCAACTTTAATATAATTGCTACATAATCATTATAAACTCATGCATTTTTGTATTTGCATATTGTATGTCATATTATCGACTAATTTGGTGTTTTGTAAAGAGCATAACTCTAAATTTTATTCCCCATCACGGTACATCTGTTACAATTTATCTCTAAGAGCTTTATTTGACGTAAAACAATGTCGTAGCATGTATTTATAGGTTTCCTCTCTGCATTTAGTTCATTTAATATCACCAGCTTGGTATATTTATAGCTAGCTGGGTGGATGGAAGGATAAATGGCCTGGAAGAGCCAGAATGGTGAGTCATTGACCCCTAGTGTGGCAGAGTAGCCCTTTCGGCCGACCGTGTATTTGTTATATGACCGGGATTTTTGAAAGGGTATTACAGATTCTAGAGAAGGCCAAGGAATAAGGAAGTGAATTCCGAATCATGGATAATGACATTGTTTACAAGGACAAATGGTTTTGTAAACCAATTGTTTTTTCCCTTTTCTCACATGGTTGTGTGAACCTTGCCTTTTTTATTTGAATCATACGATTCTGTGAATCGTAATCAATGTTCATTCATTTGAATCATATGATTCATTCATTTGGATCATATGAATTTGTGAATCGTACTCAATGTTTATTCACTTGGATCACATGATTCCGTCAACCGTGCTCAATGTTTATACATTATTCATATGATTCTTTGAATCGTTCCCAATTTTTATTCATTTTGATCATATGATCCTATGAATCATACTCAATGCTTCTTCATTTGGATCATATGATTCCATGAATCGTACTCAATGTTTATTTATTTGGATTATATGATCCTATGAATCGTACTCAATGCGTCTTCATTTGGATCATATGATTCCATGAATCGTACTCAATGTTTATTTATTTGGATTATATGATCCTATGAATCGTACTCAATGCTTCTTCATTTTGATCATATGATTATGTGAATCGTACTCAATGTTTATTTCTTATGGATCATATGATTCCGTGAATAGCACTCAATGCTTGTTTCTTTGGATTATATGGTTCTGTGAATAGTACTCAATGCTTATTCATTTGGATCAAACGATTATGTGAATCTTATTCAATGTTTATTCCTTTAGATCATATCATTCCGTGAATCGTACTCAATGTTTATTCATTTGGATCATATGTTTCCGTGAATAGCACTCAATGCTTATTATGAGAATCTTATTCAATGTTTATTCTTTTAGATCATATCATTCTGTGAATCGTAATCAATGTTTATTCATTTGGATCATATGATTCCGTGAATAGCACTCAATGCTTATTACTTTGGGTCATATGGTTATGTGAATAGTACTCAAAGCTTATTCATTTGGATCATACGATTATGTGAATCTTACTCAATGTTTATTAATTTTGATCATATGATTCCGTGAATCGTAGTCACTGTTTATTTATTTAGATCATATCATTCTGTGAATCATACTCAATGTTTATTTATTTGGATTATATGATTCTATGAACCGTACTCAATGCTTATTCATTTGGATTATATGATTACGTGAATCGTACTCAATGTTTATTGATTTCGATCTATCATTCTGTGAATAGTATTCAATCTTTATTCATTTAGATCATATGATTCGATGAATCGTACTCAATGTTTTTCATTTGGTTCATATGATTCCGTGAATCGTACTCAATGTTTATTCATTTGAATCATATCATTTTGTGAATCGTATTCAATGTTTTTTCATTTGGATCATATGATTTCATGAATAGTACTCATTGTTATTCCTTTGGATCAATTGGGCCTGTGAATCGTACTCAATGTTTATTCATTTGAATCATATGATTCTCTGAAAAGTATTGATTCATGAAGTTTATTCATCTGGATCGTATGGTTCTGTGAATAGTATTAAGCGTTTATTCATTTGGATCACATGATTCCGTGAATCGTACTCAAAGTTTATTCATCTGGATCATACGATTCCGTGAATCGTACTCAATGTTATTCATTTAGATCATATAATTCTGCGAATCGTACTCAATGTTTATTCATTTGGATCATATGATTCTATGAATCGTACTCAATGCTTATTCATTTGGATCGTATGATTATGTGAATTGTACTCAATGATTATTTTTTTGATCTTATGATTATGTGAATCATATTCTTTTCATTACATATATTGTGAATGTATGAACCATATTCATATTTTCTCATATATGAATCAGTGTTTTCATACCATGTACGATACTGCAATCTTTTGTCATATATAATGGATGGGTTTGTGAGTCTACTTGCATATGTATTGCCATGAACATTTATTTTTCATTTCATAAACTTCATTTACTCACATTGTGTTGTTATCACTCAGTCCATGAGTCCATTCGGTTTCACTCTGATTAATGCATTTTGAAAATCCCCGGAGAAATTTAATTTCATTTTTGTATTGTCAGTTGATGGTTCTTGCCTCTATTGATTACAATAACATGTTTGAATTCATGCCCTGTTTGAAAATCATTAGGTAATTTAAACTGTACAATAATATTTATCCATGAGAGCATAATGTACTTTGGTTATGTAGTCAATTTCAACTCGTGGACCACATTACAATCAATTATTACACTAGATAATGAAATAAGAAGAGTAACTATGTGCCTCAGATTAAATTTTAAAACAATCTTCAGTCTTAATGCTTGTTCCATCACACAGTATGTTACGTATCTGAGAGGGATCTGTTTAAATTTCCCAACGATTTACCTCTCACGTCAAGTATTCAACGTGATATTTCGTGGTATTATTTTATCTTTCGTTAGTCTCTGTATAGACATCCCTATAATGCGTTAACTTAAACCATTGTTTTGGGGCAAGAGCAACGCAGAGAGCTTGAAGTTTTGTTGTGAATTTTTTGGAGTGTAGGTTGTTTGTGGGATTTTCCTTATAAAGCGTTTATATGTTTGAATGAATAAGTGATTTTATCCTCTACCTCTTATGGTGCTTTGATAATTGTTACTTTAGTGATGATCGACAACGGTGTTATTGCCAAGATGGAGCAAACAAGACAATGAAAAGAGAAATTAATGAATAGAATAACGGATATCTGATCAAGATATAGCAGAGAACAACACGTGCCCCAATATAGCAAATACAATTTAATCAATTACGCAAACAATATGAAGTGAAACATAATATTTAAATTAGAATTCTGTTAGAAACATAATTACGAAATATATTCGAAATGCAATTACCCGCTCTGTTATGACGACAACAAATTTCATCATAGATTCGAGTAAATGATCGAACTCAAATGGCCGGCATGTCAGTATAACCTGGTTGCTACCGGTTCTTTCCAAAACATTTTGCTGATAGGTCAGCGTTGCTCTCTCTCTCTCTCTCTCTCTCTCTCTCTCTCTCTCTCTCTCTCTCTCTCTCTCTCTCTCTCTCTCTCTCTCTCTCTCTCTCTCTCTCTCTCTCTCTCTCTCTCTCTCTCTCTCTGTTCCATGGACAATTTATCTGATGAAACAAATTACTGTTAATTTCCTCGGAAGAAAATTACTTAATTTAGTCTAGGAAATGAACTTCCTAGTCAATTAATGTTTACTTTCTCTACCAGCCAAAACTTTCAACCTCCCATCTAAGTTAGAATAATTCTCCCTATTCCGCCTATATTAATAATTAGCCTGGAAAATTCCATTTTATGACGTTTCTTTCAAATGGCGCAAAAGCTATCTCTGGATTGTCTCTTCTATGTCATTTCCTCATTTTGACCGCATTTTAACTTATCTGCAGGACCTTACTCCTAGTGGGATTTTTTATTATTTATTTTGCAAGCCTAGCCTTTATGTCATTCTCAGTGGTTAACTGTCACACTGACCACAACAAAATTCGACGCGACAGAACAATTTCAAAATTTTGTTCTATTACACTGTGTGATTGGTGTTAGCTAATTTGTACGTTTTATGTGATTTCATCAAAAACATTTTTAATGCCTGTATGATGTTTCCAAAGTTTAGCACGCGAAAGATTTTAAAACATTTACCATTTTAAGAGCTTATCATATCGCCTAATTTGATCAATATTTAAATATTGTGCCACTGGTACGCAGTTGACTGTCTACTAAATGTATTGCTATTTATAGTAAACATGATTACCTCTAACAATATTTGACTAATGGAATTCTGCTGTTTTAAATATATATATATATATATATATATATATATATATATATATATATATATATATATATATATATATATATATATATATATATATATATATATATATATCGTCTTCGAATTAATTTAGTTGTACTTTCCTAAGCATTCTCAATATTATAACATGCAAACAAAAGGAGACAGATTAGTTCATTTTAATATCGGAAACTGAAATTAACACCACATAAACTTAACACATTGTGAACAAGGAAGTATGTGTGCAGGTATAATTACTGCTGTTGGTTTATCCGGTATACTCATGTATAAAACTCTTACTGCTATTGTTGTATTCTGTACAAACGTTTATTAGAATCTTACTGCTATAGGTTTGTCATGCATACTCATGTATTAGAATCTTAATGCTATAAGTTTGTCATGCATAAGCGTGTATTAAAATCTTAATGCTATAAGTTTGTCATGCATGCTCATGTATTAGAATCTTAATGCTATAAGTTTGTCATGCATACGCATGTATTAGAATCTTAATGCTATAATTTTGTCATGCATAAGCGTGTATTAAAATCTTAATGCTATAAGTTTGTCATGCATACTCATGTATTAGAATCTTAATGCTATAATTTTGTCATGCATACTCATGTATTAGAATCTTAATGCTATAAGTTTGTCATGCATAAGCGTGTATTAAAATCTTAATGCTATAAGTTTGTCATGCATAAGCGTGTATTAAAATCTTAATGCTATAAGTTTGTCATGCATAAGCGTGTATTAAAATCTTACTGCTATAAGTTTGTCATGCATAAGCGTGTATTAGAATCTTAATGCTATAAGTTTGTCATGCATAAGCGTGTATTAAAATTTTAAATAGGTTTGTCATGTATATGCGTGTATTAAAATCTTAATGCTATAAATTTGTCATGTATATGCGTGTATTAAAATCTTAATGCTATAGGTTTGTCATGTATATGCGTGTATTAAAATCTCAATGCTATAAATTTGTCATGCATAAGCGTGTATTAAAATCTTAATGCTATATGTTCGTCATGTATATGTATGTATTAGAATCTCAATGCTATTTGTTTATCCTGAATACACGTTGTATTAGATTCTTATCACAGAAATGTTTTTTTTTTAATCTGGGCTTTGATTTCTATTAATATATATGCAATGAAAAATGAAGAGCATATACATACCAATATTAAATGCACATGACGTAACATTAGTCACATTACTTGAGTCATGCAGATCATTCACGTTAGTCTAGTCACTAAAATAGAAAGAAAAGAAATACATTCATGTGAATTAACCAAAAACACCGAATAAAAATAAAGCTATCTAAACATCTTTCTAGTTCTAATATTAATTCATACACATGTTGAAATTTTTTTTCTTTCAAAATATGCTTAACACTTTTCCTTTGTTTTCATATAATCTTGTGTGTGTGTGTGTGTGTGTGTGTGTGTGTGTGTGTGTGTGTGTGAGTTTGTGTGTGGTACATAAACCAGTTGGCCCTGATGAAACACCATGCTACATTTATTTCGTGCCTAAAGATTTATATATATTCAATGACTTTTTTCATCATTGGCAATATATTTTAATTCTTTTCACCAAAGTATTGGCAATATATTTAATTAACACGAAATGTTATGTGAATTTTTAATAATGATTTTGTTTCTGATCGCTCCGGTTGTTAGAGCGTCAACGTCCGTTTCGAGAGGTTGCAGGTTTCGTCTGAGTCACACCAAAGACTTATAAAAATGGTAACAGCAGCTGTCTCGCTTGGCGATCAATAGTAAGAGGATGGTGCTGGGACTGGTCGTCCTTGTATCGGGATAAGGTGACTAGGTGGGATATGATTCCACATGTCTGAAGTATCATGCTCCAATCTAGACATCACTATAAACTGCCACACTGCAGACATCGTAGCGATGTGACTCATATTGCTAAAGCTTTTTTTAAAAAACCAAAACATACACATTTGTTTCTATAACATGGATGTGGTGTTGAGAAGATTAAAAAGAATCATCTGGTTCAGACCGAAAAGGGAGCCCACCCTAACCTCTGCTGATGGTGAATATTAATAATGTTAAATGCAAATGAACTCCGGGGCTCTCGGAAAGAAACGAACATGAAAGATACGCAACACGTGCAGCCTAAGAAAACTGAGTTGCCTATTGACATGTAGTGGGCGCCTTCTGTATCTTATCTTCCAGACGAGTTGAGGAAATGATCATGGTGATTTTCTCATATACGTCAGGTTTAATGCCCATTGCACTACTCCTCGTAATGGTCTATATGTATCTATCTGTTAGCGATTCATGACAGTTAAGCACAAAACTGTCTATTTGTTGTCGATTTAAAAGAAATAAAAGTTTTAAAATGTAAATATATTGATTTGCACTTTAAACTTACGGCCTTCTTTTTTTAAGTTAATTGAACTTGTTAATGTTTCTAATTAGAAGTAAAGCGTTAATATCGCTTGTGTTTACGGATGTACGTGTCTGTTGTTGATGTCTCTCTAAATATGAACTAGACAAACAAGCAAGAGCCAACATTTATATTCGGGACAAGTAGATACAAAAATTATTCTACATTCGTCATTTCTTCTAAGTAACTGTAATCTGTTCAGATGATTAACACAAATCCTATACCGTGTAGTGATGTATATAAAAATAAGTCGTATTCAGTTTAGTTTTCTGTGTGAAAAATCGATACGAAACGAAACCATACCCTTTATGCAATGACTGATTTATATTTCTTATTCATTGATATAAGGTACTTTTCTTCAAAGAAATATCTTCCTGTCACATCGAATTATACTCTGTTAGAGCAATGGTAATATTTTGATTAATTTGGGGATCAAAGTGATCGATAATAATATTCTCATGACTGTAGTGATGTATGTGAAACCTTCGCATTTTCAAAAATTGCATTACAAATTCCATTTTAAATTCAGTTGACACAACCCTGAACGAAAGAAACAAAATAATTTTTGCTTTTTCTTCACATGTGTTTCATCTTCGCAAAACATCTAGAGCATCGAATACGATTAATGTATAACACAGCCGTCGTGAGACCTAAGGTGGGCGATGGTGGGCGGTCTACAAGCCATTGTATTAAGTTAATCATAAGATTTATACATCGATGACAAAATCTAGATGTCTTCTTGTCAAACTCGCTTATGATCGATTGCTTTACGCGATAGCTGGAGAGTTTGCCAGCCAATTATCTCAGCTCAGCCCACGTCTGCTAAGTATATTTCTGCAGACATGAAACCCCCTGGATCTTACCAAAGGACCGATCTGACCTCCCGCATGCTGTCAGATGAGACTAATGGACGCACTATCTGCGTTGGTTCAGTGTCTAGTGACTTCAAGGATGCGAGTTCGAATCTTACCAACTGGAAAGATACTTTATTCCAATTGTCTCAGCACTGTCATTCCTTCTTCCTACTAAAAATCGCATATGTTCCTAAACATGGTAATGCACATACTGTGCTCTGTGCACCGACTGATATGTTTGCGTTGTTTCTATCAGAAATATTTAATCGCATTGGAAAGTCAATTATTTGTCAAGCAAACTTGGCGTTAAGCTCTAAATAATTTTTTTTTCTACGAACAACTTTGGATCAATACATTTATGCCAATACTATAATTTTCTAGGATCAGTTACCATCTACTGAGTGACGTTATACCCCGAGTTTCAATATTACATGTAACATGTTCGAGAATTATAGTCAACGTAAATTATTATACTTCATTGCTTTCAATAATATGTTGCGTTTTGATGCAAAGTTAACGCATTTAGGTTGCTATAACGACAATAGAATTGAATGCATATCGATAGCATAGCTTGAAGTTTCTTTCCCTGTAATATGAAGCTAGGAAACGGAAGTGACTTGCGAAAAGATAGACTAACCGGCACTTGTTTGAGTATCAAGCTTTTCGTGAAATTAAGTGCCAATATATTTTAATTAATAAATATGGAAATACGTCTCATCGCTATAAACAAGAGAGAGAGAGAGAGAGAGAGAGAGAGAGAGAGAGAGAGAGAGAGAGAGAGAGAGAGAGGATATTCTAAATTTTAAACAAATAATGATATCGTAGATATAATATCGGAAAATGAAATGCATCATCATAACAAATTTATATGTATAACAGGATCAAAAAGATACACGATTCTATAATGAAATCTGAATCAGTGAAATAATAATGTATAGATAAACACACAATTATATATTCATAAAAGATATGCAACATGCCAATTCATTTATTAAATTTTATAGTTTTATAGCATTCCTTGGCATTAAGGACGCGGGGATACAAAGTATCGAACCTATGAATCTAATACAATTCTTTAATTAGTCTATTCCTCTCCATGCACAGAATCGATTAGCATGAAAGGAAAATCTTGTAAAAAGTGATTATTTGTATTAAAATGTATTGAAACATTAGAGAAGAAATAACAATCCATAGAGTTTTTTAATGAAATGTTCGTCCAACATATTGCATGTTACATTTTTTTACAGATTATCAAGTAAATTACATTAGCTGATAAGCAGTCAGTGTTATAACGTAGAGATAACACTGTTTCCATTGGAGCTACCAAACTAAGCACATTCTCTAATATTTGTGCATTAAGAACACCGACGTTTTTTATATTTTGATGATGAAAGACAGATGCTTTTATATTTTCTGTCAGTTTAGTTATAATAGAAATGACTTTCAATTTCTTAGATTTTCTATAAGCAAGAAATAATTAGCTTTCGTAATATGTTTTACGATGTTGTTAAATAAACTTAGGAAACTCCATTATTTATTAATTATAAGACCTATATTAGGTAGCGAAGAATTATACTGTATTATGAATGGAGTGATTTTTTTTCATCGTATATTTTGCTGTGTTTAGAGCCTCATGTTGAGTCAGATTACGAGTTTGATTCAACGCATCATCAGTTATGTGTATAGAATAATTATTCCATATAGGCAGACCAATTATTCAGACGACTGTCAAATATGAATTTATTTGAATGAATTAAAAACATGTTTCCAAACTACCTTTGAATACATTTTAAGAGATGACTGTGTATTTATGGTACGTTATTCCCTAATATTTAATCAATTGTTCAAGCCGATGACAAAATGAATAAATTAATATTTATTCATATATTCATCGTAATTCACCTGTTCTATTAATCTTAGTTGATAGACAATTGAATCCAAACCTTTTTAGATATGTTATATTATATTATATTATATTATATTATATTATATTATATTATATTATATTATATTATATTATATTATATTATATTATATTATATTATATTATATTATATTATATTATATTATATTATATTACATTACATTACATTACATTACATCACATCACATCACATCACATCACATCACATCACATCACATCACATCACATCACATCACATCACATCACATCACATCACATCACATTACATTACATTACATTACATTACATTACATTACATTACATTATATTATATTATATTATATTATATTATATTATATTATATTATATTATATTAGATTATATTAGATTATATTATATTATATTTTGTTATGTTATGTTATATATGTCCTTAGAATCCAATACTTTTCTGTAACATGTGTTATTATATATGGAAAGAACAATCAGACGAAACAATTAGTTCCCCGAAATAATGAATAGTGGATAGAAAAGTTATATACAACAACTATATGTTTGCTACAGTGAATATCGGTGGAAAAACCGTTAAAAGTGTCGGTTCATTTCAAACGATTTTACATGGCTATCTGATCAAAGCCGGTTTAAATCCAATTGTCGCTTTAGCCATATCCTTACTTTTTGAAAAGCCTTTAATTTTAAAATAATAGAAGACGATAAAAACTAAAGTGAATATTTATGACATTAGATACAAGTTTTTATGTAATGAAAGTTTGTACAAGTCAATTGAATCATAAAAAAATAGAAAGCCTAATTTGGAATATAAGAAACTGAACTAATCTTATAATTTTAAGTAACATATTTAATGACTCATTATTATAAACCTTTTGCGAGTTTGTTTTGATGGATATTTTAGCGGGCACCTTCAGGTAAATTATTGCATTATCTTTACTTTTTAATGAGAAATAGACATTTTTAAATAATTGTCTTTACTTTGATAAAATGTCCAGGACCCTATATTCAAATCAATAGAAAGAATCAATAAGTGCACGGTGACAATTTTTCGTTTGTTTGCTTCTAATGTTTTCAAACTTTGTTTTCAGGGTTTAGGGGTTTTCCTAATAATTATTTGCTGAAGCCTTTTGTGGTTGAAGTGTAAAGTGTATATGATTTTGATAAGTATTGGAACTCATTCTCCCTTGTTAGTATCTGACGATTTTGATCTCAAAATATATATTGTAGCGGAACTGATCTCTCGGCTACACTGCCCCGAGTCTCGCTATGTCGGTTTCTTTATGATAGGTCTTATAGTTGGAGTGATACCCCGCTGAATCTGTCTGAGGACTGGCACTCCAGAGTGGGACAGATTTCCACCTCAGCGAGATACCGGCTTTTTCTGGCTTCTTGGGCGCAGCCGACTTGGTCACAGCTAGTCGCAGAGTCGCCGACTGGTCGCAGTCATCGACTTGTTGCAGAGTCGCCGACTGGGTCGCAGGGTCGCCGACTGGGTCGCAGAGTCGCCGACTGTCGCAGTCTTGGTCGCCGACTGGTCACAGGGTCGCCGACCGGTCGGAGTCGCCGACTTGGTCACAGCTAGTCGCAGAGTGGCCGGCTGGTCGCAGAGCCACCGATTGGTCGCAGTCGCCGACTTGGTCGCAGAGTCGCCGACTGTCGCAGTCTGGGTCGCCGACCGGTCACAGGGTCGCCGACTGGTCGCAGTCGCATACTTGGTCACAGAGTCGCCAACTGGGTCGCAGAGTCGCCGACTGGTCGCAGACTGGTCGCAGTGTCGCCGACTGGTAGCAGTCGCTGACTTGGTCGCAGAGTCGCCAACTGTCACAGGGTCGCCGACTGGTCGCAGTCGATCGATAGAGAGAGACGACAGTGCGAATTAACGAAAGAAGAGCTATCCTCGGTCTAAACGTGTATTGTCGCAAGACCTATGCGTTGCTTGAACGAGCCTTGTAGCGCCGGGCTGCTGGTCGATGAAAGACCTTGTCCGTACCCTTTTCAGATTCCTGGCCTGCTTCTTCCTACCCAAGGATTACGATCAAGTGTGCTTGCGTGGCGGGGTGGTTATACTGCTACACTGCAGGGGACGTCTTCACTCTATGCCGGTTATTTTCGCACTCCACCAGCAGCCACAGTTGGTTCGTATATATACCCAGGCGGAATCACGTGACCCAAGGCTAAGACGATAGATGGCACTACAAAGCCCGCCAAACATTCGAAATAACAATATAAACTTTAACGAAACAAATATTATACAACGAAACGAAAATAATTGAAGTCCATGGGGTTTCCTCGTTACACAACCCACGCCTCCACTATATGTGCTTCCACGCACATACGACTGTCAAGAATGAAATTTAAACAAATAATTAGAATCATTTGAATCACAATTAAATCACGTAAAAACATAATATCAAACAATCACGAAAGAATTAATGTTCAGTATAAATGTCCATCATCATTTCTCTGTCCTTCCTTCCAGCTATCATGACATCTACAACCACACTCTTGGTCGCACGGTTGTACCAACAAAGGTTCTGTCCATTCTTCCACTCTCAGAGTTCGTCGTATTTTATGTTTAGTACCATCAGCTCGAATGGTTTATTTGTCCTCGGTCTCTCTCCGTATTCCGACTTGCGGTTCGACCTCTGCTTGACAGGCCACTGTTACTCGACGTCTCTTAAAATCACATGTACGGTCTGTACTGTAGGCACATTCCTTACAAGGATATTTCATTACTAAATGTTTGCGTCTAATATACTCTAAAAGAGCCACATCACTATCGTACTTCTCCTCACAGAACGGACAATTCTTCATTTTTCTAGGAGTAATCTTAGTCCTTGCCATACACAACTGGGAAAGAAAAGAAAATTAATAAAGCAATGAACCACTTTATAGTGTCTACGATTTCAAACCATGCTAAAGATTGGCACAAGACTGTAATTCTGCATCTGATTGGATGCTACACTCATTCTAATCGAGCGCAACCGGTTACTTGAGTTACACACATGAATGTTCTGACCGCATTTACTGTACTGTTCCGGATTTGCGATATTCACATAAAATTCTTCCATTTTCTTGGGTAGCTTCCTTTGCCTCCTAGGTCGCTCATCACCAGCCGTTCTTGACTGTCCATTGTCGCCGTCGTCCTTTGAGACAACTTCTGTCAAGATGTCGATGGGATAAAGCGCAACTTGACTGGTAGCATCCAGTTCGTCGTTCCCTCGATCCTTATCTATAAATTCCGAAGTTTTAGAGTCCAATTCCCTCGCTCCTTTAGCGACTTCATTATATCCCTGATACCTCTTCAAGCGATCCACGTGAACTACGAGGGGCTTTCCATATCTATCGCATTTAACTCTGTACTTGACGTCACTCAACCTGTCAACGACTTCGTATGGCCTATACCACCATCTCTGTAATTTCAGCGGCGAAATTCCCCTTTTTCTTTTTGACGAAAACAACCAGACAAGATCGCCTATCTGAAATCTCTCCCATCTGGTCCTGCTATCGTAATAACGCTTCTGTTTCCGCATGTTGCACTGCAAGTTGTCTCTGGCGAAACGATAAAATGTCTAATCTTCTTTCCAATGATTGAATCCACTCATGCGAACTACTGTAACGTTGATCCGGTAGTTTTCCAAACACAACATCTAACGGTAAGTCTGCCTCCCTTCTCATCATCATGACATTGGGAGTAAAACCTGAGGTTTCATGCACTGCAGAGCGGTATACCATCAATAGGTATGGGAGGTGCTCATCCCAGTCTCTTTGTCGTTCTTCGACGAAAGCAGATAGCATACACTCTAGCGTTCTGTTCATCCTCGCCTTGCGCATGGTACGGACTGGTTCTAGTTTTCTCGATTCCAAGGAGTCGACACATTTCACGGAAAAACTCACTCTTAAACTGTCGTCCTTGAT
Organism: Potamilus streckersoni; assembly: GCA_016746295.1. Taxonomy (NCBI): domain Eukaryota; kingdom Metazoa; phylum Mollusca; class Bivalvia; order Unionida; family Unionidae; genus Potamilus; species Potamilus streckersoni. Next base: position 50,484 of record JAEAOA010000276.1, on the reverse strand, counting down.
CCGTGTGAATCTGTCGTGGCACACCAAAACGTGTCACGACTTCCTCTACTATCAGTTTTGCGACAACTGTAGCTTCCTGGCAAGGCATTGGAAATATCTCAGTCCACTTGGTAAAGTAGTCGGCAATCACAAGAATATAAACATTTCCATTTCCAGTCTTTGGAAGTGGCCTTAAGATGTCAATAACTATGCGTTCCATTGGAACCCCTGACGAAATCAGCTGCATTGGAGCTCGCCTTTTCTGTCCTGGTGACTTTCGTTTCGCACAGACCTCACATCTCTGGCACCACAGTCGCACATCTTTCTGTAGTCCGACCAAGTAATACTCTTTTCTGATCTTCTGTAGAGTTCCTCTGATGCCAAGGTGCCCTCCACTTCGCGAGTATTGTACGCAATGCGTAGAATATCATTTCTCTTATGTCGTGGAACAATAGCTTGACTGTAAATTTCTCCACCGTTGTGCGACTCACATCTGTGACAGTGTATGGAGTTCTTTATCTCTAGCTGGTCCTACTGACTCCAGAGGCTTTTCATCAGCACGCCATATCTGGCGACGTCTTCCCACGGTGGTCGTGTCTTGCTTTCCACCCAACTCATCAAAATTACGACATCCTGGTCGGATTTTTGAGCCTCGGCGAATTCATTGCTTTCACAAGTCGTCTGTATCACTGCTACTGACATATCAGTCTCAGCACTCCAATCCTTGTTTGTCGCTGGATCATCGCTGTTTAATTTGGTTTCTTTCTTTTCGGTTTGTGTCTCTACTTGAAAACCGCATTGTCTACATGGGCCTCTGGACAGGGCGTCAGCGTTACGATGAAGGCTTCCTGGACGATGTTTAATCTCAAACTGATACTGCGACAGGACATCAATCCATCTTGCGAGTTGCCCTTCCGGATTCTTGTAATGCAGTAACCACTTCAGGGAGTTGTGGTCTGTTCTAATTAAGAACCGTCTTCCGTAAGGTAAATGCTTGAAATATTTCACAAAAAATACGACCACCAACAGCTCTTTTCTCGTCACGCATTATCTTCTCTCAGCTTTCGTTAGTGATCGACCAGCATATGCTACAACCCTCTCGCATCCGTTGTGAACTTGCGATAGGACAGCTCCAAGTCCACTGTCGCTAGCGTCTTTGTCAAGAATAAAAGGCTTTCCAGGGTCTGGGAACGCTAATACAGGGCTCGTCGTTAATCGTCTCTTCAACTCATCAAATGACGGCTGACAACTCTCAGTCCAGACAAAAGGTCTCCCTTTTTCTGTCAGTCGGTGTAAGCTATCTGCAATATCGGCAAATCCCTTTATGAATCGTCGGTAATATGAACATAGTCCTAAGAAACTGCGAAGTTCTGTCTGCGACGTTGGGTTTATCCAGTCGACGACAGCGGACACTTTCTCAGGATCTGCACGTATCCCCTCCTTTGACAAAACATGACCCAAGTACTTGACTTCTTTTGCGAACAAACGACATTTCTTGGGCTTGAGTTTGAGACCAGCTTCCAACAATTTGTCAAAAACCTGTCGCAGACGATCCAATTCCTCCTCAAATGTGCGACCAAAGATGATTATGCCGTCGAGATACACCAAACATATCTCCCACTGCAGTCCCGCTAGAACTGTCTCCATCAGTCTCTTAAAGGTACCGGGTGCATTACAGAGTATTAACGGCATGACATTGAACTCGTTTAAACCTTGCCTAGTCGTAAATATTGTCTTTGACCGATCTTCTGGCTCCATTTCTACCTGCCAATATCCGCTCATGAGGTTTAAAGTCGAGAACCAAGTTACTCCCGATAGCGAGTCAAGCGACTCATCGATCCGTGGTAGAGGGTATGCGTCTTTAACAGTCACTTCGTTTAATGCACTGTAGTTGATGCAGAACCTCGTTGTGCCATCCTTTTTCTTTACTAATACCACTGGTAACGACCATGGATCGAAAGATGGCGAAATTATCCCTTTCTTCAACATGTCGTTCACATGCTTCTCAATTTCTTCTCTGGCGTGAATCGGAACTCTTCTCGGGGGTAGTTTTATTGGTCTCGAGCTCCCTGTTTCAATTTTGTGTCGCGCCTTTGTAGTCCTTCCAAGATCAGCATCAGATGCGGCAAAGAGTGACTGGTAGTCGCAGAGAAATCTATCCACCTTTCTTGCCTGTTCTTCAGAGAGTGATTCTTTTGACGCTTGAGCCAGTTCTTTCAAATGGGTCGGTAGTCGAGGCTGCAACTCGTTATTCTGAAGACAACGAACGGTCGCATTCCTATCTAAATCGAAAACTTCTCCGACTTCTTCTAAGACAGCTATGTTTGTTCCAGTATAGAGTGTCTGGTTATCTGCAGTCGCATTCAGAAAACAAAACATACAGAGGAGGTCAATAAAAAGGATACTAGGCACAGTGGCGTTACTGGTGGGTGAGGGTGCGAGTGTTGAGGACCGCACAGGGTAACATCATCAAAACGGATGGCATACAAATAACTAGACAATTTTTGAATTTTGTGCAGGGAGGTCTACTGGGTGACATCAACACTAGTGACGCCACTGACTGGGCAATTTTATGAGAAAGGATTATATTGATAGTCAGAACCAATATGCCATTTATCATCAAATCTTAAACATGAGTAGAATTATAAAGTATAAGAAAGATGCAGTAATTTAACGCAGAGCTGAGGTAGTTACTGCCCGACAGCGGAGATAGTGTTAAAGATATCTCCCCCAGTTCTTCAAGCTACTGTAAGGCATACGATACTCTGTTTATCATATTATATGTTATATGCATTAACACGATGTATCATAATGCTTTATGTAAAATATATAAAAAGGCTGATATTATTCACAATGTAGAATATAAACAAAATTTGTTCCATTATTATATGGAGAATGATATTGGACATAATAACGCTTTACATTATTTTATCTACGCTTTCTTGCAAACGTTTAAGTTTATTGCTTTAATTTTTTCTCTACAATTTAACAATAAAGTACATAAGAAATATGCCATTAGCACCTAGTCATGCGCTTTGTGTGTGTGTGTGTGTGTGTGAGAGAGAGAGAGATAGAGAGAGAGAGAGAGAGAGAGAGAGAGAGAGAGAGAGAGAGAGAGAGAGAGAGAGAGTTTACAAGCAGTTGCTGACACATAGGCTGTAGTGTTTGAGAAGAAAGTCTCGGTTTAGGAGTAGATCCAAATTAATGCCATGAAGGTATGCGATGGTTATCGACAAGAGTAATGAAGAGTACACATCTTCATGAGTATTCATGCAAAAGAATTTGTCAGGCTCTGTATCAGAATAATAATGGCGAATAAGTTTGGAAAATCACATGTATATTGCCATCATTTGATAGCGTTAATTTAAAAACAAAATCGTTTCACGGAAGAATATATCACAACTCTAATATTCCATTCAGTACACAGTTATTAGATACGTGTTGATAATAAAATCTGCATCATAAATGTTAATTTGAATTAAATAAAATTTCAGTATTTTTGTGGTAATCATTATACACAATGAATTAAGTTCAAATCAGAAATCGAATATATATATATATATATATATATATATATATATATATATATATATATATATATATATATATATATATATATATATATATGTGTGTGTGTGTGTGTGTGTATTTGTGTGTGTATGTGTGTGTACATATATACATACATACACATACACACACACCAAACACACACACACACACACACACATATATATATATATATATATATATATATATATATATATAGATATATATATATATATATATATATATATATATAATTGGAATCTCAGTCTCAGAAGAACGTCTTAGTAGCGCCCTTGGAGCGTTGTCTATCTTTGTGGTTTGGCATCGTTTATTATGGCTGTGCAAGCCATTGCACGAGTGACAAAACCTTTTGCAGGTGGAGCAGACGTACAGGGAAGTCTGATTTGCTTGGTTTGCTGATGCACGCTTCTTTCTCTCGCGTTTCTCTGCGACCTGCTGGGCTCTCCTACCATTAGCGATCGCCATGCCCCTGTTAACTATCATTCTCCAGGTGTCACGATCCTTGGCCTGAACTTCCCAGCTGTCTGGTGGGTGGATGCGTTTCCTCAGCAGGAATTATATGCTTGGGATACTTGCTCGCTGAAGGATCACATTGTGTGGAATGTGGTCTTGCCAGCCAATTATCAGGATGCGATGCAGGCATCGTATGTGGAAAGAGTTTAGTTGGAGCTTTTGCCTCATGTAGGTGTTTCACTTCTCGCTTCTATATAGAAGCGTGATCTGAACGCAGGCTTTTTAGACTTGAATTTTGGTGAACACATTAAACGCGCTGTTTTTCCATATCCTTTTTGTTAGTCGGGCCATGATGGTGTTTGCCTTTCTAAACCTTCTCTCTATCTCTACATCAAGCGAAAGAGTGTTGCTGATGTAAATAAAGTAAAGTTGTTGTTTGCTTCCAGGGTGGTGTCGTCAATTTTGATCGAAGGAACAGTTGTGATATCTTGAGCACTGTCATTTGTCTTTTGCGGCTGATGGTGATCCCGAACTGTTTATACGCATCAGTCTCTGGAGCGCATCCTCAGTGTGGGTCACAAGGGCCGCATCGTCAGCAAATAGTATCTCCCTGATGAGTTCTTGCCTCACTTTGGATTTTGAACGCAGTCGTGCCAGGTTGGACAGTCTCCAGTCGAACCTGGTGTGCAGATAAACACCATCAGTGGAAATGCTAAAGTTGTTGGACAGGAGCAGAGAGAAGAATATGCCAAAAACTGTTGGTGCCAGCAAGCATCCCTGCTTCACGCTGCTGCTTATGGGGAAGGAGTCTGAGGTTGATCCATCATACAAGAATGTGCCCTTTATATCGATATGGAAGGAGATTATCATGCTGCGAAGATTGTTTTTCTTAGGAAGGGGACGATCTTCCCGAGAAGTTCAAATTGGTCCTTCTTGCTGACCTTGGTGAGGTAGATGAACATCATGTAGAGTGCTTTTCTCTTGGAGTTGTTGGATGGAGAAGATCATGTCTGTTGAAGATATTCCAGATCTGAAACATCACTGGGAATCCTGGTACACGCGGACCGCTATCAGCTGAAGCCTGTTGAGGAGGATGCGGGAAAAGACTTTACCAACGATACTTAGAAGTGAAATTCCCTTCTCAGTGTTATAGTCACTGCGGTCTCCTTTGTTTATGTAGAAGATAACAGTGGTGGCATCGCGTATGTCTCGGGGGACTGCTCCTTTCTCTCAGCAGAGGAAATGTAACTCAGACAGTGGCTGTAGCAATGTCGGTTTCCCGTGTTTGATGGCTTGTGGCTGGATGCTATCGCTTCCTGGTGCTTTGTTATTTGGGAGTGAGTCAATCGCTTTGCTGAGTTCCTCTAAGGTAGGCACTTTGTCTAGCTCTTCCATAGTAGGCAGTTCCTGTACGCTGCTTAGCGCCACATAGTGACTAACGTTTCTTGGAAGTACAGCTCTGAGTCATGCTCTACCAATCTGGTCGTCTGTTGCTCACGGTCTGTGATCTTCTCACCCGTCAGAGATTTCGGGGGGGGGGCAGCCCCTTTCACTATATGGCCTAGGGCCTTCTTGATGGCACTACATACCGTGGTTGCTTCCTGACTCGGAACTGCGCTGTATTTCTTCACACAATTGTTGTCAGAATTCGTTTGCTGACTGTCTAGCGATGCATTTTGGTGCTTCGTGCTCTTCTAAGGCAAGCAAGTGTACGTTCATTATGGCATTTTTGTAAGGCATGAAGTCTACTCATTTATTCTCGATTACTGGTTCCATCCTTGAAAGGTGTGTGTTGAACCAGTCCTGGCTGGGCCGTTCCTTCTTGCCAAACGTCGACATGGCTATGTTATAGAAGGAGTCATTCATGGCGTTCCACTTGGTTTTTGGCATCGTGCTCTGGCAAGTCCTGGAGAGCGTGATCCAGGGCGGACACATTCTCCTCCACCATGGATGGGATATACATATGCGCAGCGTTGATGCGAAGGCGACCTTTTGGTTTGGAGCGGTGAAGTCTTCGTGATTGTAGGCGCAAACTGCTGCACACAAGGGCATGGTTGGAGTCACAGTCTGCACTATGGTAGCTTCTGGTGGAGATCGCCTGGTGATGACTAATTCGAATATGTGCCAGATATGAGACCTGGGATGTTTCTATGACACTTTGTGTTGTGGCTTACACTTAAAAGTTTTTGTAACGCACATGTCGTGATAGGTGCACAGCTTCAGCGGTCTTTCACCATTTTCGTTGATCTTTCCAGTGCCATAATGTCCAAGGCAGGTAGGCCATGACTCATCGTCAGCTCCAACTCCAGCATTAAAGCCTCCTAGGAGAAATAGTAACTCGTCATTAGGACATCCTTTGATCTGTTCATCCATCTGCCCATATAATTGCTCATTTATATCTTCTGGAGATGTGAGGGTGGGGGCATAGACACTGAAGATGTTGACAGGACCTTCAGCAGTGGTAAAGGCAGATGGAAAAGATAAGTTCAGTGTCCCCAGAAATGAGGCTCAACCGAGGTCAGAAGGTTGTCTGTGATGGCAAAGCCAACTCCATGCTAGTTTGACTCCTCAAGTTCTCGGCCCTTCTAGAAGAAGGTGTAGTTTTCCTCTCTAAGGGAGCCTCTAGAGGCACACCTGGTTTCCTGGAGAGCAGATATGCTGGTATTTAGCCTGGTGAGCTCTCTGTCAATCATGGGCGTCTTTCTAGTGTCATCCACCTCCCTAAGGTCATTGGAGATGCCTGTACGCATGGTGCGCACATTCCGGCATGCGAAGTAGTCAGACTTGGCGGGCAAGCACTTTGCTGACCGGGGGCTGCCCGGCTTAAGGCTGGGAGTAGTCGGCCAGTGGGACTCAATGATACCTCACACCATCGAAGCTGACCCATGGCGCCCCTTCCCTACGCCAATCGGGTGGGACTTATAACATGTAGACTGTTAGCTTCCGTGTTGTTTCCTCACTAAAGGCTGGAGTGACCTCTCCGGGGCGCAAGCCTTGGCGTGTATTTTGGATATCCTTGGCTGCCCAGACGTCAGGATACCCCTCTATTCGTTGCTGGTGGGCTCCGAAGGAATGATGTGCATGACATTTGGCACCAGTTTGGATGCAGGAGCTGACGGAAGGAAGTCGTACTTGACACCCAACCGCCTTATGGGCTCAACTCCGGATTTTCTGTCTGGGTTTACTCTCGTAGACTTTCCTTCTCCCGAAGATATCCACAAGGCAGCGTAACTATCATCCAATGTTTCCATCTCCTAGACGAACTGCCTGACAAGGCTAACTAGCTCCATCTGCCCGGGTTTGGAGTCAGTTTTCCTTCTCTTAGCTTGGCTACCTGCCAAGGCTAACTAGCCTAGTGCCCACCCAGTTATAATGCCGGGCACTCCATCGTGCCACACAGCAGGCAGGGAACTTAATGTGGAATATAAACTAATCGAAATGACGAACCAACATCATGCTATCAAAATATTTTGATATATTTGCAGTTGATCTAAGTCATTTTTTTGTTTTAATTAACATTACCACCGACCATATAATTCTCTCTCTCACATTCACACAAACACACACACACACTTACACATACACAAACAGGCACACACAAGCGAAAATCATCTTTACAAGTATTTTCATAGATTTTCTCCAGTATTGTTACGAGGAGAGAGAAGTCCTTTCGACATTTTCATATTCAATTAATAATAATAGAATTTTACAACCTTTTAATAACTTTAAGAAACGAAAAGAAAACAACAACAAAAACAAGCAAATTATATACATTAAATTACGTGCGCCCCGTAAACAAGACGGGCTATTGCAGCTTTGTATCATTAATAATATGAACACTGTAGATAGACCTTAAAGGGTTGTATACACTACACATACAGTTACGACGAACCGTATTTCTTGTAGGTTACTTGGTGCAAGTTCAGTTATAAGATTTTCATCTGGCCCAAATTCATTTTCACTCTCACTTCAAATTTCTGCCTATTTTGTCCTTTATGCATGAAAGTAGAAGTAGAGACGAATAAATAAAGGGCTGAGAAGAAATTATGTACCATATTAACTTCATTTAAAAAAGATGGATTATTATTATATCGTACCGCTCCGGAGGCCTAGTTGTTAGAGCGTCTGACTCAGATGCGGGTTCTAACCCCGACCGAATCATTCCAAAGATTTATACAAAATGGTACTGACAGCTGCCTCTTTAGACTTTCAGCATTAAGAGGCTAGTGTTATTAGGACTGGTGGGCCTGTGACTGGGTGGGACATCGTGCGATATGCCTGAGGCATGATGCCCCAGTCCTGGACATCGCTATAAACTGCCACACAACAGACATAGCGATATGACTGACACGTTATTAAATCTTCGTTTAAAAAAAAAAATTAAAATACACATTTTATCGTTCTTTTCATACTTCACTGATGATTAATGAATGGAAATTGATTTTGAGGGAATAGAATTGACCTCACACAATTCCAAGAATGCTTATATATTCATATTATTGCGCCATGGGACGCTGTAACAGCGTAACAGATAACAATTTGATATATCAATAGTATTGGTATATCAAATTATTTCTTTTATACCAAAATTTCAAACCCATGTTATCTTTAATGTATGTGATATATATATATATATATATATATATATATATATATATATATATATATATATATATATATATATATATATACATATACATATACATATATAAATGTATAAAATCACTGAAAATTCAGAAAAATTTTAGAGAAAACTTTGATGTTTTAAAACATTTTACCTTTGGGGAAACATTCTCTCTCTCTCTCTCTCTCTCTCTCTCTCTCTATATATATATATATATATATATATATATATATATATATATATATATATATATATATATATATATATAAAGATATAAAGAGAGAGAGAGAGATAATGTTTCCCCAAAGATAAAATGTGTTAAAACATCAAAGTTTTCTCTAAATATTTTCTGAATTTTCAGTAAGAATATCATTTTTTTCTCTCAATCTTAAGGTTTGGAAATTTTCTATAGACATTTTGCTATTTTAATACTACACAAGTTTTGACAATATGTCATTTATATTTTGACCCTATTTGTCGTTAAAATCTGTGGCTAAATAATCGTTCGTTAAGCTTCAGTGCTGAATACTGCAAAACGCCCTGTTTACTGGATAAAAATATTACCTTTTAAGACAATGGAAATTTACTGTAATAAATATTAATGTTGATGCTTTTGATGGAATATTCAAATAAGAATGGAAATCAAAGAATATTGACCATTTTGTGTGCCATATGATTCCAGTAGAAGCTTATCTCATGAAAGACAGCGGTCACATGAGGAAATATATAGATATTCCACGTCATTGTTATACAATGGAAAACTCAATGAGATACACATCGGAAATTGAGTAAAATAACTCTTTGTCTAATCAAGTTATAAAGGTGGTAGCTAATAAACCCCCTTTTACAATATTCTGACTAGAGACCTATATATGCCTCGTAGTTTGAAAATTAACTTTATAAACATTTCACATTTGATAAAACATTAGGGGCCCAGAGTGGCCAAGTGGTCTAAAGCTCTCTCCATTACTGATCATTGCCATCTCACCGCTGTCTGTGTGGGTTCGCGTCACAGATGTGAGAAAGTTTGCCAGAAGCTTCTCGTGGGTCGGTGGTTCTTTCCGCGGATTTCACTGTTTTTCCTCCTTATTTAACACTGGCGGCCATGTAAAACCTATCGTGTGCTGAAAAATGGCTTTAAGCCCCAGAACCACAATAACAACAAAGCTTGGCAAACTAGTTTAGCATATTTCGACACAAGAACACAAGTTTTCTGAAAAGTAAGACCTGAAGTCTTTCAGATGAAAAAAATATGGTATATACATTGTCAGCACATTCCCAACAATCAATACATCAAACAACTTAACTCATTTTAAGTTCGTCTATGTGTCCGTCGTCGTGTCCGTCTTGAGCTACTTGTTTGTTAAATGCCTCAATATAAGCTCAATATTTGCGTCAGTAGAATTGAATACAGCTGTCTATCTTGAATATAATCGATCAGAATTTATTAATTTATTATCAATTTATCAAAGTAAACGTAAAGTTTGTTTGTATGGAGCAAATAGATGGATTAAAGAATTAAATCAGTGGAGAATAGTTGTTCTTTTATATGCAATATATATGACGAAGAGAAATTGGACAATGTATCGACCAAGACATAAAAATGGGACTATAAAGTCCACTGTCCACAATAATACAGATATAAATATGCTACAAAAGTTTTAATTATTTTCTGGCATTTATATAGATTTAGCTTTGCCATTGGTGTTGATTTAAAAACTATATCCGTAAGATATAAAAGGTGTTGATTTAAAAGCTATGCCCAGTAGTCAGAACCTATAATGTTTGGCACTGGTGAGACTAGTGCGGAGAACTTTACTGATTTAATGTGAGAGTTCGGTCAAACCGTTTTATCTTTTACACCTAGCTCAGTACAAAAAACAGAGATCGATGGAGCTGGTAGGCAGTCTGATGTGGATCAAGGCAAAGGTACGATTGAATGGACTGAATGGAGAGTGCAAGCAGATGCATATTATATCAATGACAAAAACAAGGTTAAGATACCAACGGTGTTGTTGATCAGAATAGGATAAAACTAATAGTGGTCAAATTCTATCAAAAATCACATCCGGAGAGGATTCGTACTGCAACATATATGGTTAAAAGTAGAGCTTGGTACCAGGAAATATTCTTTACCGTGGTATACTACGGTATTTCTTTAAAAAAAGCTGCTAAACGTTCTACTGTATACGGCAATTATATTAGGGACCATCCATTTAACATGCTTAATATTATGTAACCTATTATGGTGCTTTGGTTATCGCTATCTTAAAGATGATCAACTGCAGTCTTATTGCCCGGATTGAGCAAACAATAAAATAAAATATGAAAGTAATTAATGGAATAACAGAGAACTGAGATCTGAGAACGACACGAGATTCCATATGTAACATATAGCGATTTAATCAATTACTTAAGCCAAATGAAACTGAACATGACATTCGAATGATACACTTTATCAGAAACAGAGCAACGTAACGTACGCGAAACGAAATTAGAAGTTATGTTATACCGATAACACCCATTTCATCATAGAATCAATTGACTGAAGTTGCCGGCATGTCAGCTTAATCTGATTGCTTCCGGTATTTTCAAAATCTATGTTGGTGACAGGTCAGCGTTCTCTCTCTCTCTCTCTCTCTCTCTCTCTCTCTCTCTCTCTCTCTCTCTCTCTCTCTCTCTCTCTCTCTCTCTCTCTCTCTCTCTCTCTCTCTGGTTCATTAACTGTGTAGTACTGTTATGGAGAGCTATGTTTCCATCAAATAAATGAAACGTTCAGCCTAAACATATGCCAAGCGTATCTTACCAATATTTCTACTCTTATTATATATGATATCGTTTATCGTAACTCAACGTAACTAAGCTAATGTGGTCAGTTGGCACACTGATACACACACATACATACACACATACAACCATTTATCAAGATGTTAATGTTTTTTTCTAACAGACAGCCCCATTTCTACTGGAACCATGATATGACTAGACCTCTTAGTTAAACTGTTGCATCACCTGCGGGGAGTAAATCTCTCACTGACATACATTCTGAGCATACATGATGCATATTATTTAAAACAGATTAATTAATTCTCACAATTATTGTCAGATTAATGCATGAAATTCAAACAATATATGGTTTCTGTTTCATCTGAATTCGAACAAATTCGTATCCATTCAAACAAAATTCATACAATACATGAGTCATATAACATTCGAGACAATGAACGCATAATTAATCTCTGAACTCAAAGAAAATTGAAATATGTGTTTACAACTAATACGTCAACAAATAATTAAACATTTACATCAACAATTTTTAAATTTTATGTAAGTATGTGAATCAGTTAATACCTTTGTACCTTTCTGAGAATCGTTCTTACTATGTAGCTGAATCATATCTCTTTTCGTATCCTTCAACTTCACCCAGACTTCATCCCTTGGACAATTTTAACGAGAAATGTATTTTTGCTGATTACGTAGTCAAGAACTTAATTTTCAAAAAATGAACTTGGACTGCTATCATTTCTCAAGGAAAACACTTAAAATCTTGAAGTTCGTATGGAAAACACGCATTCTTGTTTCATTTAGCCCAACAGGATTAAATTTCTCTAATCACCAAAATTTTACCCGCCAATTCTAGAAAATATTTTATGAGACCGATTTCAAACGGCCCAAGATGTCAGAAAATTTGTCTCAAGCGTTTCTCTACTTTGTCATTTCTCCACATGACCCAACGTGACTATATCTGTCGGACCGTTATCCTAGAGGGTCCTAATTAAAATCCAGTCAGGCCTCCAAACAAAAAAAAATGTAAACTATTGTAAGCTAGCAATGTATTCGAGCATAGCCAATATGCCAATCATAATAGTCACGTTTCACACTGACTACGACGCAAATGTGTTGCAACAAAACATCTTACATACGTTTGGCACCACTGCAGCCTCCGATAGCTGAAACACGCGTCAAGCTTTGAGAAATAACCCAATGGCACCATATTATATCCACTATGATCTAAAGACACACAATTATTTGTCTTCAGATGAAATAAAATAAATAATATTGTCTCCAATGGTAATCGCAGCTCCTAATTAAACGTTAAGTATTTTATAATACATGACATTTACAGTGTATATTAATCGTGCATACGTTGGCACCTAAATGCTGTACTTTATGTGGGGTGGTTAACCTTTCACCATGACTGATACTGGGTAAAGGAGACCATGCAGAATATGGAGAACTTATTGATAAAAATAGGTAGTGTTGATATAGAAGACTATAATTTTCTAGCTAGACTATTGATATACACAGTGAATCTTTGCACGCGATGCCAACACCATTGTAAGATATTAATCAGAGAGGGCCAGTAATTACAAACACTTTCTCAGCAAACGAAAATTAGTGGACAGGATAAATTAATACAAATTTAAACAGAAAACTAGGTGCTCTTATGAACCTAAAAGGAAGATTCTTGTTCTAGGAAAGAGAAATACATGTACTTAGTACGTTAATATACGCTGGTAATTACTTTTTGTCTTTTTTAAACGCGAGATGTTACCAGAATTTGGATATGGTCTGAATATCTTTCGAAGCATCCCCACTCTGCCGCCATGATAGCATACATGATACTTGTCAAACGTGATTGCAGGAACGTTAATTTTATTTCTTATATTCAGACTTTATTGTGACAAATAAATGTTTCTAAAATATTAAATAATGTTTATGCAATTATTTTGTCAGGTAGAATGAAAAGATGGTTTTAATATTATTAAATTTGTTAAAAGCTCGATTGGGAATTTTAGTATATTCCCTTCCTGACATTGACTACGTACATCGGAACATACATACATTACATCGGAAAAAAAAATTCCGCGATAAACGATACAACAGTAATATGGAGACCTCTAGTCAATATAAATCATTTTGATAATGTATAAAGGATAAATATGACCTTATGAAACGAGAAAGATGCTTTCAGAAATAACTATATTGGAAAGTAGGAAAAGATATAGAGCAAACTAATGAGATACGGGCTGTGTATAGAGTAAAAGTGATGAGACACTACCTCTATATTGAGTAAAAGAAATAAGACACAAGCTGTATATTTAGTACAATAAATAAGACTCGGGCTGTATAATGAAGTCGTATGAATCTAACTTTAGAGCAGCAAAACTGTAAGGATAAGATTTCCGTTATATCTTGCATTCTAAAGCAACTTATGTGAGCATGATATTTTTGACTCTGTATTTGACTTTGACAGTTTAGTTCTGAGTGTATCTTTGGTAAATCGCAATGATTCGAATATAAAATAGCTTTATGAGTGATCACATACATTGTATCTTTGTTGCATGGTAAAGTCGAGAAAGGACTTTTCAAAACTATATATGTTTACAATACTGCAATGAAAAAACAGTTGAATCAAAATAATATAACTTTGCTGAGACTGAAGAAACAAGTTTTAAAGTACAATATTCTAAAATAATTAACAATGTCATACTTTCAATTAAATTATCCAATATTCGGACCTAAATTGTGAGAGTCTAGAGTTTGTTCTAATTGGGTTTTTTTTCTTTGTCAAAATTTTAAATGCATCTTCAGCTTTCTCGTGTCAAAAGGCCACTGGTTGTAAAGGTTAACGTTGGCCAGTTTTAACGATCATGCGTATACACAAGTTTTTGTGTATTGCAAACTTCATCCCATCATTTTGTTTAAAAGAAAAATTAAATATAGTTTAAATTATATAAAATTATATATATATATATATATATATATATATATATATATATATATATATATATATATATATATATATATATATATATATAGATTAAAAAACATAAAAGCGATGTCATCTGCGATTTTTATTGTAACCTTCTGAATTACGAAACAATTATTTTTTTAATGTTCCATAAAAACAAATATATATAAACGTTAAGTAAACATATGATACTATTATATAGTTAATAATAAGACAAATGATGAATTACTATGGCAAAGTTAGGTCAGGCGCCATAGAAAAATAAAAGCAACAAAGATTTAGAAGACTTAAATTTCCTACAATTGTGTAGTCAATTTTACATCATTCAATGTTCCAAATAATAGACGGGTGTCTGGTTTCGATTGTTTGAAACTGTTTTCAGAACGAAAAATGATGATTTTAAAAAGCAAATAAGCAGCCGTGTAGGTGTAGTATTATCCCTTTCTTTGATGGTCAGTCACAAGAGATGGTTTCTTAGAAGACTGGAGGTTCGTCGACGAACTACGTTTGTGACAATCTAAGTATCATCTTATAATGAAATAAATATCGATTGCATTATCTAGCTGTATGACTAACTTGAGGAAAGGAAGTATGCCCTTCGATAGTGGAACTTAAAGCATAATTTGTGAAATTAACATCTAATTTTGATTTCCAGGTAAACAGCCACGTGGCGGTAGGCTTGGCAAGAAGTATTTGTTTGAAGATGTGTTTCGAGAAGAAAACTCTTGATTTAGCCTGGTTGGAAAGCGCACAGCTTTAGTCTGTGTTGACAGTCATTCATTTATCGTTAATGCAGTGCATTCAATATTGGTACACAACTATTTGAACATGCATGATACATGACCACTGACATACACAGCTGCAAATTAGCCCGAAACCTTCAGACGATGCTTTGAATTTTCCCTCATACGGAAATATGTTGGCTGGGTAGTTCTACTTAAATGGGGGGTTTTATCCTTAAACAACTTCCAGTGTGGACGTCTCAATGGCTGAAAAGCATTACCTATCACTAAAGTTTCACAATTGCTTTATTTGTTTCGTTTTTTAATGCCCAAGCACAGCCAAAATCTGCGTCAAAACATAAGAAATATGCTTCTAGCGAAGTATTATATACGCAGTGATTAAAATGTCAGAAAAATTGTGAAATTTCTGGAAGTATCAAGTTTTTTTTAATTTGGTGGATGAAGGGATCGTCCTTAACTGGCAAAATGCAAAACGTAGTACGGATATCACAGAGCTTTGCGTAACTATCAATAGAAACTACACAATTGTTCGAATATAGCACACCAATTCTTCTCTAAAGCACACAATGCTTGAACTAAGTGTCTGTGTCATTGTCAGAAAGAACATCTTATATATTTTGATACTTTCTGATGGTTCCTTCCAAAGTTATATACATTACTACATGGGCAAGAAATTTTCTACCATTTATCATATAAACACGATTTTTTTATGTTCTTTTTGCAATCTATAATATATCCGACCTTTTTATGTATGATGGAATTGAATTGCACTGGTTTTTATTTATTATACAGCCTAAATACACAAATTTTCTCAAAAGAATGCAGGACTTGAACTGCGTGTATGTGTTCTTGAGATGAAACAGTTGAAATATATGGATATTTTCTTATGGTTTCGTAAACTGTTATTTTCTTTACTAAATGGACAAGAAAAAAACTCTGCCAATTTTAGTAGATAAATGATTTGTTGTGTTCTGATTACAATCTGCAGTCCATACCGTGAGATACAATGCTATCAAACCTTTTTATGTATGATGAGTTAGAAATGCGATAGTTTTTCTGTTTATTTTACTGACTAGACATGTTTATTGCAAAATGAATAGAATAAACAAGCTTACATATCGGATATTTACATATCGTTATGCGAATGTTTACAAAATATAATCGACTGTAATAAAGACTTACCTGTAAAGAATTATTATAAACATAAATACAGTATTAAAAATATGCATCGAATGCAAGGTATCAAACATGATTAAATAACAAGAAACACTATACGTAATTCAGCTACCGTTAGTACCCGCTTATAAGTTCAACTGCTAACTAAACAGACCTAAACCTACCGTTGCATAATATGTCGGCCTATTTGGATCTGTGCAGTTTGTAAAGAGCAATATGTAGAACCAACAACATAGGATATGATGGACAGGCGCATGATGCTAAAACAAATGAGAACTTTTGTTCCAGTTTGACTATACTTAGAAGCGAGTAAAGATACTTCATGATTTATATTATGACACGAATAATGTCTGCGCGTTATTTACTAACTTGATTAATAATAAATTGTGTTCACAACATCATCTTAATTATGGCCCATTACCTTCAAACCTGTGTAATGCACTCCTTCAACACATATCTTGGTTTATATACTAGTGATTGCAAAAAAAATGTTGCGTCTTCATTCTGAAATTCGCTGCTCTCTGCATTTTAGCTTTTTGCAGATTTTAATTATACATTAGTTTTCTTTCTTGCTTCCCTTTGCTTTACGTTTAAAAGACCAGAACATGGTAGATTGGTATATAGAAGCTTCTCAATGAACTGATAAAACTTTGTGCAGAAGCACTTGGAAGGGAAGAATACTGAATGAGGAATTCAAAATCATACTTCCTAATAACTTTCGAGATTTCAGTTGTATAAGAAGCATTAGACTGTATTGATCTAGGATCATATACAGTCAATTTTTTGCGTTAGCGTCTAATGTTCAAAACAAAAAGGTCAAAGGTGGAAGTTCAGTGCTAAACGTCGGTTATAAACGTCATTTGTATTTCTTTTTTACGTGGTAATGAATAGTAAAAGAAACCAAGACTCCTCATTGTTGCTAGAGGCGCTGGTAGGTTTTAATATGTACTTTAATTTGTATATATAAAAGTAAACCTTTGTAGAATGTTAATACACCACGTTTATTTTTTATTGATTATTTAATTTTGTTTCATGTTTGAATTCACTTTTTATGTGCATTTTTTTGAGAAACCCAAATGTCTGGTGTTTATTTATTTCAGACAGTTTGTATTTATTTATTAATTTATTTTTTTTCATTTATTTATTTTTTTGTTGTTTTGATGGCTTCAGAGGTAGTACAAATGAGTTTACGTCTGTATGGCCAGACTAAAGCAAGACATTATATTTTTGCACTTAAAAATACAAATATACAATTTCCGTGCAAAATGGAAAAATATATTACATTTTAATGACAACGATTATTTCCAAGATTTTATAATTATAACGAAGCAAAATATACATGATTACATAATGTGATATCAAGTCATTAAAAAATTAACATGTATATTTCTTTATGCTCTTTTAAGTTTTATTAAAAGAATAAAATACCGTAAAATTTATTTAATTCAATTAAATAATCTTTTCATTAGAATTTAAAGATTAGTCAGTTTCCTGAAAGACAATAAAATTACTTGAGTTAAACAATAACACACGAATCAAAGCTACATCAATCATAAAAATGATATACTTTCCTTTTTATGTGTCCTGTTTATTCGTTTGAAAGCATATCTAAAGTCTTTGTTCAAGAATGTGTATATAATAGGATTACAAGCCGAGTTGAGGTAACCGAGCCACAACACTGTCTTCACTATTGTCGGATGGAACGTTCGCGGAGGAACCAGTGGCGTCAGCAGCTCTATCACAAAGAATGGTAGCCAGCACACAATAAAACAGCCCACAACTAAACCTAGAGTTTTTGCTGCTCGTTTGTCTTGAAGAATAGCTGGTGTCTTCTTGCTTTTGAGTGTCTTTAGTTTTCTTCTACTTGACAACTGAGCAAGTCTAACGGAAGTTAATTGACGCATTTTCTCGGAAACGTCAGGATCGTTTTCATTCTCTTCTTCTGTTGTTGTCTCCTCAATGGAAGACTTTAGATGCAAACGTCGAATCTGATTTTGCCGATGAAAGACTTCTGACTGAATGCTGATTTGCCTTGAATATCGTGGATACCAAACGATACTTGGTCTAGATGTGCTACTATCTGTCGACATTGACCTTGAACTAAATGAACACACAGAAGATCGAGTCATGTCTGACATGGTGGAATATCCTGATGAAGATGTACTTTCTATTGTCACAGTTGACAACTGTCTGGGACACTTGGGTATATCACGCATTTCAATGTCAATAGAAGGCGTCCTTTCATTTGCTTTGCTGCAAAATTCACCTTGTTTTGTAGAAATCTCTGTTATTCCTGCATGAACGGTCTCGTCTTCACCTACGGTATCGTCTTCACATTCATCATTGTCTTCATCACTAGACCCACATACACATTTGGTAGAAAGTTTTATTTGATTTTTTTGCATGAAACGTTTGAACATAGCCTCTTGACTTTTTCTCCTTCCAATGAAATGGTTTGATCCAGGGCTTCTAATCCACTGTTGTTTTCGTAAAGCAGTTGTTCTATAAATTCTGAAATAAAAATATGTCATCAATAGAAGCGGCAAATAGAAAGCCCCGCATGTTGAAAAAATTGTATATCCTACTTCTTGAGAAATTCTACATTGTATTTTTTCTTGGAATTCTTTTTCTTTCCATCCAACAATAGGTGGTAAAGATATCAAGAAAGAATATATCCAAACAGCACAGACAATTACAGCAACCCTTCGTGGTGATCTTTTTCTTGAATAATCAATTGGGTGCCCAATCGCACGGTACCTATCATAACTAATGGCACATAGGTTAAGAATACTAGCAGTACAACATGATACATCCATTATAACCCAAAAGTCGCATGCAGTTTTCCCAAATGTCCAGAACCCTGAAGTCTCAGACATCAAAGACAAGGGAGCTACAATGACTCCAACTAGGATATCACTCACAGCCAGATTAATTATAAAAATATTTCTTGCTTTCCTCAGTCTTTTCTCAGTTACAATGGCAATGATAGTAATTACATTTCCAATAATGGTTAAAACTGTGATGACAGTCCCAAAACAAATAATAACAAGTGACACAATTTCATTATTCTCATCGTTAACATTTCCATGGTAGGTTTGATTACTATCTACTTCACTCCAGTTTGATTGTCTGTAATTGCTATCTTCAATGCTAAGCGACACATTCATCCTAGTCACCAAGTTGAATCGATTCCAGTCATGATCTAACTATTGCCTACAGAATGAATCCACACGTTTATATAAGCATCGACCTCCGTCTAACACTAGAATGGCTTGGATCCTCGAGCCAATGCCTCGAATTCATCGATTGTGTCCATCCCTCTGCGTACCGGCCTGCCGCCTGATGTGTAATATTGGCTTAACAGATAATAACAACGGTGTTCTAGCAATAACTTAGCGCGCTCAGAACTGTACCAAACGTATAATAGATAAGGGAGCCCTGCTAGCAAGTACGCTGCATGGTATTTCATTGGTTATGTTATATCGTCTTAATCTTTATGTACTTTCTTATTACATTGTCCCCCTCCTTATTGGAGGATAAAGTGTTACTGATGCATCTAAAGCAACACTAATTCATACAGAAAGAAACTGTATCCGTACATTTTAATAAATGTTGAAACATAAAAATCAATACTAAATGATTTATCTTTTAATACATCATCAAAAAGAATGATCATTGTATTTAATATAAAAACTTGCATACGATTTGCGTGATGAGAATATAGAATACAACAACTAATATTAAAGTAATGTCGTGGAAAGAATACTAAAAACAAATGAAAATAGTGTATATATGACATAGAGCGCTATAATAAATAAATCAAAAATAGCAATAAAATGCACAGAATACTTTAAAGCAAAAGTAATAGAATTCCCAGTGCATTAAAGCGTATCAAAAAATTCCATTCTTCATTCGTAATACTGATAGGAACGGTAAAATATTTGTCATGGCATGCCCATTATATGTGTATTGTGAAATTGATTGCTCGATTAACTCCGCTCAGTTGACTTTTAACGATTTATTTTCATAAAGTCCGCATCATTTAAAAAATATGTTTATATAATAATCTCCTTGCTTTCAATGTTAAATGTATAGCTTACTTAATTATTTGAAAATATAATTTCAGTTATATAAGACTTTTTTAGTAGTGCCCGTTTCCATTTCAAACCATGTTGTGTTTTTTTTCTAACATTTGAATGTTATTAATATATGTTCCGAGCTACCCACTTTGGAAAATAAATTGCTAAACATAGATGTCCAGCCGCATTGAAAATAACGTGCTACAATGGGCGTCTGGCTACATGTAATAGAAAGTGTGTTATGTATATTTAATTTGTTATATGCATCTGTATTTTGTAATTGATTTTTGTAAAATTAAGCAAATGGTCTAAATGACCAGTGACATGTACTTTGTAAGCAAAATAATACATAATTAATATTTCTCTGTGATTGTTGATTAAATATTCAGATCATTATTAATAAAAAACCTGTTTTACTAGAATCCTATTTTATCTGTTGAAAATTCATAAACTTCTTGAAAATTTTGAATGATTTAGAAATGCGACTCTATTATTGTGTCTTTGCTTTTTTATAATGTTTACTTTGAAAAATTATTGCAGTTGCGTTTTGCAGTTTTTAAAAATCTCTAAACAGCATGGGTTTATTTCTAAAGATATAGTTACATTTCAAAGCATAATTTAATCTGTGAAATTAATCAAAAACTAACTTAAATAGCATGCATATAATTAGCATGTGCCCATCCTCAAGTTAACATGTGGTGCATATATTTAACGTTAAAGCTTCCAACTTCGATATAGGGAAATTAAGGAATTATTAACGTATGCCTGATGATACTGTTTTATGGGGAACTAGCTGAGAGCAAGCGGTCCAGAGAAGGCTAAAATAAATAGTTCAAGGACACACTCAAAACCTCCATTAAGTCCATGAAGTCCTGTGATCAAGAAAGCTGGGAGCAGCTGACAGAAGACCGTGCTGACAGAGGACCGTGCTGCAAGGCGTCACCAGATCAACTGAGGCTCAGCTGCATTTGAAGAGCACCAAATCAACGAGGCCAAACATAAACGCCAGCAGAGAAAAAGTAGAGCAAGCGCCACCTCTCAGTCCAACCAGCCCATGGCAATTCCATATCCTAATTGCCCTAGAGTCTTCAGAGCGCGGGTGTGTTTCACCAGCCATTTGCGCATCCACAGATCAACCCAGACCTGAAGTCATGGTCGTCTTCTAGACCGATGAACCAACAACAGCAACAACTTTCATCACTTGGTACAATTCCTAAGTACAGTTCAGAAAAGGCAACTCTAATAACCCTAAAATGTTGTTTCATTAAACATCTTTAATTTTGGTACACCTTACTGTCCCACACAAAGCTAATTAATTTGGATACACCCGACTGTCCCACACAAAGCTCCTTAATTTGGATACACCTGAATGTCCTAAACAAAGCTCCTTAATTTGGATACACCTGACTATCCCACGCAGAACTTGCTTTTCTTCATCAATTATTCAGGTGCATTTTAACAATGAATTCCAACACAGTTATCGGGAATTTCGCCTCCGTTGAAAACGTTACACATGATTAAACACACATTCCCTGCTCTGTGCTGCTATAGGTGTATCCAAATAACTATAGCATACGAATCACCATTAAATAACACAAATATTCCCAGTTAGGTATACACATTTATGAAAATACAGCCTAAACATTTGGTAAAACCTGTCTGTCCACTTTACGTTTCTAGATCCTAGTGGTCATAATGACTGCTTAACACTGATGTGTTTGTGTTTGGATGTGTTCGACTCAGATCCACTGACGCGAGCATGTGCCAGTTGTTGCCAAGGTGTGTGTGTGTATGTATATATATATATATATATATATATATATATATATATATATATATATATATATATATATATAGAGAGAGAGAGAGAGAGAGAGAGAGAGAGAGAGAGAGAGAAAGAGAGAGAGAGAGCTTTACTGGATTCAGGCACACATAAATAGATATGATCCTCACAGAGGTGTTGTATCTTCAAAACAGTAGCAAAGCCTTCATGAGCTGAAAGATTAGAATTTGCAAAAGGCCACAGTGGCAAAATATTTCAACTGAAGTTGCTAAACCTTTTCTTCCTTTTTTTGTCGTCTTAATAGAAATATTGGACATAAACATTATGAGCATTTACGTATAAACAAGCATTGAACAATGCTGGATCATCATACATTCTAAAAGCTATGCTTGCATTTTATATCAGAAGCTTGTTATGGAGCTTCGTTGACATCACAGCTATGTAGCTAACAGTAAACACAGTGTCATAGCTATGTAGCTAACAGGGTCATACGGTGTAAACAAAGTGTCAAACGCTATATCTTATTATGTCTGTCTCATAAAAAATCCATATTTACGTCAATATACAATAAAGTGACGTTTCTCTACTGTTCGAAAATGTTAGTTTACATAAAAGAACAACATAACAAATGGAATCTTACCACTTATTCAGATAGATGCATGCACATAATAATGTTTGCGGACTGTAAGTTTCAAAAGCCTTGTTTGCTGTTCACTTGCAGTTTTAATATCGCAATATCAGGAAGGTATTGTTTTTAATTATTATATGCTCATTTATTTCTCCGTTAACTTTACATTATCACAAAAGTTACGTATTTTACGATATTGCACACGGGCTTAACTTCATATTGAACTCACATTTGCCCAATAGTGTATTAGGAACTAATTTGTGAACGCAAATCATGTTCAATCTCGTAGTAGCCGCTTTTGGTTGATTAAATTTGTTTTTGAATGGACTAAAGTAGATGTTTCGTGGACTGCCACATACCAGCTGCTTTGGCTTAGTCTGCGTTAACGGTTTTGATACAATGTTTCGGATTTAGGTTAGTTATAGACGCTATACTGGGTCTTTGCAAAGAACATGCAAGTGACAAGGCATGAATTGCCCTCTTTAGCTAATAATAAGAATGGCGAAAAATATACTTAGAGTGTTACATCCTGAATTTGCTCAAAATGTACTTTCTTAGTTCTGCAAATCCAAATTATATGAGCTTGATTGCTCATTTCGAAATTATACTGTAATTAAGACTATATTCGAAGTGCAATTACATCCTCCTTACTGCACTCAAAATGAAATAATACATTCCATAGCGTCTTTTCAATAATTGCAATTGAACGACTTCATATTTCCTCACATAGTGATTTCAAATATTCGGTGACCGGACAGAAATACACTTGCGGATGTCAACACGCTTTATACTCACTGCTTCAATCCTATGTATTTCATGTAAAATTGGCACAGATATCCAATATACTTTAGTTAGTTAAATCTAGTCCATAATCATTAATTTTGTTGAGTCGACAAAAATACTAAACTCTGTTCATTCCAGATCTAATGAAAACAAAATTGTTGCAATTGGCATTTATTCAGATTATGACTCAACATTTCAATTGTAAGCAGACCAAAATGCCGTTTTTTTTAAGTTATGTCTAGCTCGCGACTAATTAAACATTTGGTAGAATAAGAAATTAACTTATAATAAAAGGGTTGCTGCATTTGTATGGGAAAATATGAACTTGTTTTGTCGGATCTATATTCTGCACTCCCAAGGTCGTGCAGAAAATCCATCCGAGAAACGGGTTTATATTATCCCATACAAATGCAGTAACCATAAATTAATATAGTGTCGAAAATAATGCAAGAAATACATTGACATTTTTGAACGTCCTGTCAATAGAATCAGGAGAAAGGGCAATTTAGACCTTAATGAATATCACTTCAAGATACATAATACCTTAGAAATAAATCAATCATGCATTGCTCAACAGAAATAAAACAAATGAAATTCGATTACATAAATAGTGGTAAATTTTTCAGCAAGCAAAAACAAAATTAATCCGAGGATGCTTTTAATTGACACAAAGTGGGTACACTCTAGAAGTTCGAAACATAATGAACTCTTAGCAAAGCATCTAAGCATTTGCTGTTTGCATTTTTGCCCTCATTGAATCATGTTAAACACTGAGTCTTAGAACTTAATTAGGTAGACAATTGGATTTATCTTATAAGTGAGTATATATGGTACTTTAAATCCACTATTTGATGTACACGACTGGATAAAATATCGATATTAAGAAATCACCAACATATGTATTATGTAAAAACATTAAAAAAGCCAATGGATGATATGTGTTAATAACACATTTAATGAAACAAAATTGCGTAATACAAAATACAGAATACAACTGCTAACTGAACTGTTAAGAACCTGTAGTTAAATTGTGTTAGGATTTGAATTTTTCTATTTTATTTCAATTTTAATTTATTTCATTTTTATATCATTAAATATAATTATTGTTATGATGATGATTATGTTAGAGACATTTTTTTATCTAAAATGTAAATGTGACTCATGTAAGCACTACTTGTTTGATAGATTTTCGTTGCAAGTTAACAGTCTAGAATACCTAGGTAAATGATTGGCTGTGATCACATCATTGCTTGTTTACGCTTATGTAATACATGAGTACAAATTCAAAATCACACGTGTCTTTCGTACATGTATACAAAAAATGACGTATTAGCCTTTTTTAAATGTTCAGTTGTCGTCGCATAGTTGAGAGTCACTAACATGTTATAGACTTTTAATACCTTTAAAGGCATTTCTTGCTCTTAAGAGTTGTTCTTTCATATGTACAATGAACAACCTACTTATTGTTAGTAGCTGTACTTGGTCTATTTTCTAAACAATTATTTTACCTGGAGATCAACACTACCGGCCTTGGATAAAGACATTTGCTGAAATTATTTCTAAATTGGAACAGAATACAAATTGTGCTTCACAGTGAAAATTCTTTACTTTTGTGTTAGCCTTTGTCTGATGTCATCGTCTGCCATCTTGGACAGGAACTGAGATTCAGAATATTAAGAACTGCTTATTCACAGAAGTTACATGATTTCACAACTTTAGAACAAATGTTTGGACCTTCCTCGTAAATTGTAAGTCTTGTTTTATAAATTTACCTTTTCTCCGTGGTTTCTAAGGAAATACATTATTTTTGTTAAAAATTACAAAGCTTGTTAAATAACTCTTTATTTGTATTACTTGAACGAGCCGAACCGTAAAAAATCAAACTCACTGCATGGAAATTACAGCTCCAATCAGTATGTATGTATGTATGTATGTATGTATGTATGTATGTATGTATGTATGTATGTATGTATGTATGTATGTATGTATGTATGTATGTATGTATGTATGTATGTATGTATGTATGTATGTATGTATGTATGTATGTATGTATGTATGTATGTATGTATGTATGTATGTATGTATGCATGTATGTATGTATTAGATATGCCACTCTCCAAAAATGGGCTTTGGTGTTCTATACTATGGATGCCACTATGCAATGATGTGTTTGGTGTTCTATATTAGAAATTCCACTCTCCTAAGGTGGCATTGGTGTTCTCAAATAGGGTTGCTACTCTCCAATGAAGGTTTTGATGTTCAGAACCTTTCTCAGGATCTTTTCATTCCACATTTTTGCTACATATATCACACAGGCTGATTTGATTAATATTTGAATTTCTATTTGGAAAATTCCACTGAGAAATGAGATATTTTAAGACACGTGTATGGAACTCATTTAGATGAAAAATATTCTTTATCATTTGAAATAGTACTTGCACAAATCAAATGATTAAATTCTAACGATAGAATATAACACAATGATATAATTGGTCCTGGAGTATAAAGCTAAAATTAATTTGGCACCAGAGCAACTGAATAATTATACTCCAGTCTCTGAAATTCATCGTCGAATCACTAAAAATTAACTTATTATACCAATCCACACTTAAAATAGTTTTACACGTAATATGGAATATCTTACCTAATTAAATTATATCATGTACGATAATTGCTGCTTTAAATGCAAACATAAAATATTTTTTGTAACATGAAAATACAATTCCATAGCTTTTTGGGAATTACCGTATTGTTTGGTCTCCAGTCTGAACTATACATTTCATTTATTGCATTGGACGTAATTGACAACTGAACATGAACAAATGTCTCGACCATGTGCGTAATGAGCAAAACACCTGGAATAATTAAAGTCGATGAACATTCTTATTATTATTATTATTATTATTATTATTATTATTATTATTATTATTATTATTATTATTATTATTATTATTATTATTATTATTATTATTATTATTATTTTGTTGTTGTTGTTGTTGTTGTTGTTGTTGTTGATACTTCTACTACTACTACTACTACTACTACTACTACTACTACAATTACAACTACTAGGAATGCAGCTTCTGCTGTATTGGCTTCTTCATGTGCAGATTAATTGTCCTTAAAAAAGCTCACAAGCCTTTAAATAGCTAATATAAATATAATAGGAACGTCTTACAATAAAACAATAGGAACATTTTAACATAAAGCAATGTTGAATATTTCATCAAAATCTGTTAAGCCTCTTTACAATCTAAGAGCATTTCAAAAGTGTTTCGTATCAGGAAGTACACCAAAAGCTAATACCATTCCTGATTTCGATGACAGATGAGGAAAACCAATTTCTATAATTGAAATGTTCTTTAAAAATATATAACAGGTCTTCTTTATATTTTATTTTCAAAATGGATGGATGGATGGATGGATGGATGAATAAGTCAGTCATACATACATACATACATACATACATACATACATACATACATACATACATACATACATACATACATACATACATACATACATACATACATACATACATACATACATACATACATACATACATACATAAATACATGCATGCATACATATATACTTGAGATTTTTAATTTTAGTTTATCAATAAAATATAAATGGGATTTCCATGCACCTGAGAGAGAATCCTTAGAATGTAAATTATGAAAACGTTCGAGTTGTTTAGACCATCCTTCATATCTTTCTACTTTAAAACTACACCAAGTTAATTAGCATTATGATCAAAATGAAATGATGAAGCTAATTGAAATTATACATTCTCATATCTCTTACTTGACATCTTCAAACGTCATGCATATGAATTTTTTTCGCAAACATTATTACACCCAGATTTTCAAAACCAAAATATATGGAGAATGTCGCGACAGATTTGTATGGAATTTTCACCCTATATCATTTTTAGTTAATAGCCATTTGACTTGACAGACAACATTACCGGGCATTTTTAATAGATATTAAAGTGGATACTATTTTTGTAAGACCTGGGAAATGGAAGGTTTATCACATTTAAAATTTTGCAAAGCTTTCAGTGTAGAAAGGAAATCCAAAAGATGATATCATTTTTGGAAAGATTTCAGTGCGATTTAATGTTTTGAGTGTGTCTTTAATAACTATTGTTCCGCTATTGGCTTTATTAGGTAACTGGCTCAAAATAGTGCCTCTCTCTCTCTCTCTCTCTCTCTCTCTCTCTCTCTCTCTCTCTCTCTCTCTCTCTCTCTCTCTCTCTCTCTCTCTCTCTCTCTCTCTCTCTCTCTCGATCGATCGATCGATTGATCGACCCATCCACTCAATCACCCATCCATCCATCAATTATTGTATTATGTGGTTCTCTTAGTAGAATCATTTTAATGTAAACTAAAGTGTTTCCGTGTCAAAAAAGCTCAAATTGTGCATGATTCTAAGTTTAAAGTTGTCTTACGTTTTATTTGAATGATCATAACTGGCTGAGAATGATAATATATGAAGCATGTGTCAAAGTGAATGCGGCGTTTTACATCCTGAAATATTGTATCGTTGTGTTATCATGTTTGTAATTATTTTTAAAAGTGGCTACTGATAATCTTTCTGCGAGTCGATTACTTTCTTTAAAAAAATAACGAACTCTTGCGAAATTGTCGTTATTGAATATTAACTGTACTTTTTTCATGATCGGAATCGATTAGAGCTGCTAAATGGGGCTACATTTTACTAACTTTCTAATTATGCTAATTGTTTCTACTTAGAAAATATTTTATCAGTTTTACTGTTAAAATTTGGTTTATCTACTCACCTACATTCTTGTCTGATTACAAGAATGCATGAGATAATCGCCGGCATTCCGAATCAATACGTCGGAAAGGATCGTCTTATAATAACCGTAGAAGTGAATCAGTACCATAATGGTGGAAGGTCATGAGATTCTGTTATTAGATGGTCATGACATGCTGCTATTGGAGGGTCATGAGATGCTGTTATTGGAGGGTCATGAGATGCTGTTATTGGAGGGTCATGAGATGTTGTTATTGGAGGGTCATGAGATACTGTTATTAGAGGGTCATGAGATACGGCTATTGGATTGTTATGATATACTGTTGTGGGAGGGTCATGAGATTCTCTTTTTGGAGGGTCATGAGATGCTGTAATTGGAGGGTCATGATATACTGTTATTGGAGGGTCATGAGATGCTGCTATTGGAGGGTCATGAAGTTCTGCTATTGGAGGGTCATGAGATGCTGTTATTGGAGGGTAATGAGATACTGTTATTAGAAGGTCATGAGATACGGCTAATGGGAGTCATGACATGCTGTTATTGCAGGGTCATGAGATGCTCTTATTGGAAGGGGTCATGATATCTGTTTTTGGAGGGTCATGAGATGCTGCTATGGGAGGGTCATGAGACATTGTTATTAGAGGGTCATGAGATACTGCTAATGGGAGTCATGACATTCTGTTATTGTAGGGTCATGAGATGCTCTTACTGGAGGAGCTCATGAGATACTGTTATTGGAGGGCCCTTAGATGCTGCTATTGGAGGGTCATGAGATACTGTTATTAGAGAGTCATGGAATACTGCTATTGGAGGGTCATAAGATACTGTTATTGAAGGGTTAAGAGATACTTTCATTGGAGCGTCATGAGATACTGTTATTGGAGGGTCAAGAGATGCTATTATTGGAGGGTAATGAGATACTGTTATTAGAGGGTCATGAGATACCGCCATTGGAGTGTCATGAGATGCTGTCATTAGAGGGTCATGAGATGCTGTTATTGGAGGGTCATGAGATATTGATATTGGAGGTTCATGAGATACTGCTATTGGAGGGTCATGAGACACTTTTATTGGAGCATCATGAGATACTGTTATTGGAAGATCATGGGATACTGTTATTGGAAGGTCATGAGATGCTGTTATTGAAAGGTAATGAGATACTGTTATTGGAGGGTCATGAGATTCTGTTATTAGAGTGTCATGGTATACTGTTATTTGAGGGTCATGAGATGCTGTTTTTTGGAGGGTAATGAGATGCTGTTATTGGAAGGTAATGAGATACTGTTATTGGAGGGTCATGAGATTATTTTATTGGAGAGTCATGAGATGCTGTTATTGGAGGGTCATGAGATATTGATATTGGAGGTTCATGAGATACTGCTATTGGAGGGTCATGAGACACTTTTATTGGAGCATCATGAAATACTGTTATTGGAAGATCATGGGATACTGTTATTGGAAGGTCATGAGATGCTGTTATTGAAAGGTAATGAGATACTGTTATTGGAGGGTCATGAGATTCTGTTAATAGAGTGTCATGGTATACTGTTATTTGAGGGTCATGAGATGCTGTTATTGGAGGGTCATGAGATGCTGTTATTGGAAAGTAATGAGATACTGTTATTGGAGGGTCATGAGATTATTTTATTGGAGGGTCGTGAGATGCTGTTATTGGAAGGTCATGAGATGCTGTTATTGGAAGGTAATGAGATAATGTTATTGGAGGGTCATGAAATTCTGTTATTGGAGGGTCATATGATGCTGTTATTGGAGGGTCATGAGATTCTGTTATTAGAGGGACATGAGATTCTGTTTTTAGAGTGTCATGGTATACTGTTATTTGAGGGTCATGAGATGCTGTTATTGGAGGGTCATGAGATGCTGTTATTGGAAGGTAATGAGATACTGTTATTGGAGGGTCATGAGATTATGTTATTGGAGGGTCATAAGATGCCGTTATTGGAAGGTCATGAGATGCTGTTATTGGAGCATCGTGAGATACTGTTATTGGAGGGTCATGAGGTTCTGTTATTTGAGGGTCATAAGATGCTGTTATTGGAGGGTTATGAGATTCTGTTATTAGAGGGTCATGAGATTCTGTTTTTAGAGTGTCATGGTATACTGTTATTTGAGGGTCATGAGATGCTGTTATTGGAGGGTCATGAGATGCTGCTATTGGAAGGTAATGAGATACTGTTATTGGAGGGTCATGAGATTATGTTATTGGAGGGTCATGAGATGCTGTTATTGGAAGGTCATGAGATGCTGTTATTGGAAGGTAATGAGATACTGTTATTGGAGGGTCATGAGATTCTGTTATTAGAGGGACATGAGATTCTGTTTTTAGAGTGTCATGGTATACTGTTATTTGAGGGTCATGAGATTTTGTTATTTGAGGGTCATGAGATTCTGTTATTTGAAGGTCATGAGAGTCTGTTATTTGTGGGTCATGAGATGCTGTTATTTGAGAGTCATGAGATGCTGTTTGTTTCTGCATCCTCTCAATAAGTTTCATATAAATGTATCATATGACACAGTTACTGACTTCATATAAGCAGGTATGTGCTAATCATATAATCACGCCATTATTAACACATATATTAACATGTTTTCTCTTGATAAAAAGTCTTAATTACCTCAAGGCATAATAGGTCTTATTTTAAAGTCAATATTTACATCATAATTTCCTAATTATATCTGTTTAAAAGGACTTGGGAATAGAATATTATAACTTTTTTGGATGTGATACTGACAGGACTCGTATCGCAATTATTTTGTCCCATATAGAGAATACATTTGCTTCTTAGAAATAAACTTTCCACGTAATCTAAATCCTAATAAATCATATGGTGATCTAAAATACATTCCAAGGCGAACTCGCGGTGAAGTTCTTGTTAATGGTTATCACGTATTTATTTGAGAGGCTAGACTGTCAACAATGCAACGTGTAATGGGTCACAATCGTCGTAACTTCCGATTCAGCATCAATGCATCATTACACACTGAAATGTCGCTGAAATGCACATAGACAAGAACATATTAAAGCTCACAGTAAATCATATATTCTTTAAGATATATAATTACCTTTAGATGAATGCAAACAATACTAATTTCTAACTCTTGTATCATCAAAATTAGAGTTTTATAAAATGATGTAAAACTAGACTTGGACTACCGTCAAGAGTACTTATCCTGAAGTAATGATTGTGGGGTAAAAGCAGGCACGTACGGCCACAATACTAGGCTCTGGTTTCACCTATTCTGAATAAATGAGACGGTTGGTATATGGCTTCTGTAATGGTTTGGCAAAAATTTATATTTCGGGGAATGTGAGGTGGCCAATGTGGTAGTTTGAGAACAGAGAATTTTGCAGTACCAAATATTGCAAATTACGGTTGCAAACTTTGGAATGAAATTTGTTTTCGAATTGTGCAAAGTTTTGCTAATCAGACCGAATGTCGACACCGTCTACAATATTGAATCATAGGTCAGATTAGAAGGAAAATAAAGAACTTTCATTCCTCTGAGATAATGTGATAGAAACAGTATCGAATTAGAAAGGATGATTTCAGAAGCGGCATTTCTAAATGCCCACTGACATTATCAAAGTCATTGATTATGTATCGGATTAAGTAATCATAGATTCAATTTGTGACGTCATCTGTACTCAATCGAACAATTTTCAAGTGTGATATCTTAGTCAAATATTGTATTACTGTTCTGGTCTTCTGCGTTTGTCACGACATGATTGAATCTAGGACTTTATGCATTTGTCCTTGAGGTATCAAATATGTGTGGGAAAGTTAGTTTATGGTATTAAAAAAAAATTAGGTCCTAAAAACTGGGTCTCCTGCACAAGTGTCTTCAAACGTTAAGGTTATGCCTGATTTTAAAAAATTGAACCCTTTTTTCTCCGGAACCTGTGCTGAGAAACATTTGTAGTTCACTCTCACAAGAATACAAACTTTTAGTATCTACAAAAGATCCAAACGTCATTGACATATGGTATGCTATCCTTTAAATTTAAACAACATAAATAAATACTCAGAATAATATTAAATTTATATTGACTAATTTGGCAAAATTTAAAATATGATCAATCAACTGCTTTGACTTTAAAACAGAAGTTATATCACATCTTTTTTATTGACCTTTTTCATTCTTTATAGATCGGATAAAAAATTTAATTTTATAATGTGGGGAAAGGGCAGGGATTCATTTATTTCATCGTATTACTTTCAATCGAAACACGTACTTTTAAAAAGCTATGTTAATAGGATCATCATTACTCGTACTTACATGATTTGGAAATTGCCAAGTTATTAACTCGACTATATTGTTAAACAAACATAGTGTATACATAGAACTTCGTAAAAATCGAGGTTCTTTAAGGATAATATCATAAAAAGGCTTACTATGAACAAGTCTAGATGTTAGATAAATCAATATCTATAACAGAGAGCAAGGAATGACTTGCCAAGATAAAATCAGATATTTCAAAAATTGTAGGCAAATGCCAAATTATGACTGTTTTGTTCAATATATGCAATCATTATCCTATAATACGACAGCTCTAAAGCAAAGCAAGCTGAATATTCCCTGCAATTATTTTATTTTCTGATTAAATATAGAATAGTTACGTTAATAATAAAAACTTTCACCAATGTGCAACGTGGATTTTGAGCATCAATCCTTTGCCACAAAGTTCTGATCTAAAAAGTCTGGCAAAATCATTAATCTGCAAAGCTTTTCGTTGGAATTATTGCCTACAAGAATACAGGGTTACTCAGCTCTAATAAGTTTTATTGGGTTAGTCTTGAGTAGTCTTCTGAATATTTCTCTGATTTCAAATTAAAGGTGTAAAAGACTTACGAAAATAATATAGTGGGACGGAAATGGCAAAAGTTACAAAAGAAGGAAATAACCCCTGTGACGGTATGGGGCACAGCATTTTCCGAAAACAAAAATGGCACACCCTGGAACGATATGGGGCACAGCATTTTCCGTGAAAAAAAATGGCACACCCTGGGACGATATGGGGCATATGGAAATTTTCTATAGGAGCATGAGGAATGGAACAGGTATCATGACGTCACGGTAACTATACACTTGCATCACTGTAGCAAAGAACTGAGCTAAATGCGCACCACACACAGACACACAGCTACTCATCTATGTAGGAACAGATATAATAGAGACACATAGATAACACACACACAGATATATATATATATATATATATATATATATATATATATATATATATATATATATATATATATATATATATATATATATATATATATATATATGGTAAAATGAAAATTAAGATCTTTTCGAGGCATAGGAAGTGGCACAGAGTTCTAAATTTCTCCTATACTTTTATCCAGTTCTGAATTAATGTTTCACATTCTTCTTTCTTTTTTTTGTTCTCCTTCTCTTTTCTCTTTTACCTAGGTCTCATTGATCTTCCTGACTTCTTCTTCCAGTTCTTTTTTCATTAGGTTTTCCGCTTTCTTTATATTGTCTAAGCCGTTTTTGACAAGAGGCTATTCTGTTAAAGAGAAGATACCAACTAAATACATTCCACTTCAATAACAATATCCACAATCTCCTTCAAGGTTCCTATTTTAACATATTTCCGGTACTTGAATCTTCTCAACTTATATGCTTCTTCCATTTGTGTCATTTGCAAATGATAACTTGCTTCTTTGAGTCTCGCTAAAAAGTCTAGGCTGACTAGAAAACTCCGCTAGTTTTGAAGTTTTTCCAACACATAGGCTCCATCTACCATTCAACACCAACTATTTCTTAACTTTTTTATTACATCCATATTGTGCTGCTCCTTTTATTCTGTGTAGAATGGCTTGAATGACGAACGCTATTATTTTATATACTTCAAGCACAGACGTAAAGGAAAACATCCTTTATACTCACTTCAAATATTATACACTATCCTCACCAACGAAGGAGTAAGCACAAAACAAATATAATATCCACATCAACAAACAAGTAAGCATAAAATATACAAATATACTATCAACACCAACAAACGAACAAACATAGAAACATGCATCTATATAATATCCTCACCAACAAACGAATAAGGATAATACACACACCTATATACTATTCTCACCAACGAACGAGCAAGCATAAAACACAAATATACTTTCCAAACCAAGGAACGAGCGAGCATAAAACACACAAATATACTATCCACACCAACACACTGCAAAACATGAAACACACACCCTTATAATATCCCCACCAACGAACAAACAAGCATAAAATAAACACCTATAAAACACACACCTATTTACTATCCTCAACAACGAACGAAAATGCATAAAACACAAATATACTATCTACACCAACGAACGATCGAGCATAAAACACATAAATATACTATCCAAACCAACAAACGAGCAAGAATAAAATACAAATATACCATTCACACCAACGAAAGAGCAATAATAGAACACACAAATATACTATTCACATACAGACACATGCACAGGTAAAGGAGTGAGTGTTTATAGTCATACTACATTTGCATGAATTGACAAAATTAATTAGTTTCTCTTTTCTAGCGATCTGGTTAGCCCTGAGAAGAGCTTTCTGCACTACTTTATATGCATCCGGCTAAAGTCAGCACTCCCTCATCTGACACTACATACGCTTCGCCGGCTCCAGTCAGACGAAGCTTGGGTGGCTACCGTGTCCACTCCTCAGTTTGTTGGGATAATGAAGACTTGTTCCCTCTGTCTTATTCTGTGCCAGACACGCGGATGAATATCTGGCCTCCTTACTCCCTGTTGTATTGGTACTGGTATATGTTGTTGACGTTGCAGTGGTGGAGCTGCTGCTGCTATTTGAGGTGTCCTCACCTCAGGTTTCACCTCACTCTGAGGTAAAATGAATAGTTGAGGCAGGGTCTTTTCCTTCTTTCCTTTCTCCTTTTTCATCTCTTTCTCTTTAATTCTTTCTTCCTCTTCTATTACATTGCCATCCAGTTCATCATAAAGGTGCATGGCATATCCCATGTGCATTTTGAGTTCTAAAGACTTATCAAGTCTACTACATATTTTTTCATCTTGACCAGTGAACGATGTCAGTCTACGCTAGACCGACGATTGTCCCACTTTATAAACTTGAAGCACTGACGTGAAGGTAAACATCCCCTAACACCGAAACTTACCATCACAAAAAAATCGCGGACGTAAAAGAAGAATTCACACTGATTGTTTTACATTTTAATTTACAGACATACACATCAGACGAGACAGAGAAAACAAAACGTGGAGTTTCTTTTTGTTTATACTGACAAAAGAAACGAAATGCTTATCGGCACACTCCCATTTTAAGTACAATTCTGGCAAATTGAATGGGCATGGAAATCATTTTTACTGTATAAGATTGCGTCCCAGTCTGGTAGTAGGCTTTCCTGTATGAAAAAGAGAAAAATAATTCTTTGGTGTCTACTGGACAGTAATATAATTTCTGTCTGGCTGTTGCTGTTGCTACTATTGCTGCTGTTGTCCTTATTCTTCTCTATGTTTCTTCTGAAGTTTGTATTTCTCATCCCATTCTTCTTGTTCTTTCTTAATTTCCTCTCTAAAGACCTCTACTATCAGATCTTGGACTATGGAGATCATCCTGACATTTATCTCTTCAGTTTAGCTAATCTGGAAGGCATATTTATTGGTTGGTGAGTCAACAGTGGATGATCAGAGTCGAGACCCACCGGCTTTATATGGTTCAAACGCGGACGCGATAGACAATATCCCTACTAGATTCTAGTGTTGGAACGTTATGATAGATCATGTCATGGTGAGAGAGAGAGACAGTCAAAGAGCATATGTTCACAGTGGGTTTTTTAATAAAAAAAAACGAACAGGCATGTTATTGTCTTCAAAATTCAACAGTTTTTCTTCATATAACAATTAATATAAGGAACAAGGAACAATAACATCAAATAAATTATTTTGACAAGGTTGACAACGTTGTGAAATCATGTGAGATTTCCATTGATAGAAGTCATGAGGCCATTGATGTACACTACCTTTCCTAGCTAAATACAATGGATAACCATAACAGTCACAAAAATATTGATCTGCTCTATCATTGTTTCTAGAAACCTGAGGATCAAAATAAGTCACTAAGTGTTCTAAATGATATCCTAGACTGCGTTGATGAAGAAAATACTCACAATATTGTAAACCCAACATGTAATCGTTGCCTTGTATCATGTCGTCTGGTCATTTCTTCTCATAAAGTCAATGATATCGTCTTCGAAAGGCGGTAATCTATACGAATCGAAATACTCCACACAATTCTCTTGAAGACGGTAAATGGCTACCCAGTGAGTTCCTAGAAGATGACTGTCGTCCGTGTTGATGACATAAGCTTGATTTTTATGAGTCTTGTGATGAAGTAGTTCATTTGTAGCACACTACAGGATTCCAAGAACCATTGTACGAAGGTGATGACGTTCTCATGTATCCATCTGTTCTTATTGTTTTCTTTCTTCTTTCACAAGTCCATAACTTCAGTTCTAACTTTTGCTTTCAAAGATCTGACAAATAACCGTTTCTTTACACTGTTTTCCAAATCTGAGCTAAGAGAGCTCTGAAGCGATAGATCTCTAGAGTAGACAATCTAAGGAAGAAAAGATCACACAAGCATTTATGATAATCATGTGTTCGGGCTTCTTCTGAAAAGAGACTCCAAGCTTCATCTAGATAATCGTCCGATGTACTTTTACTCATTCCTAGATATTTATTTGCTGAATTTGACTAGGCCATCGTCTTGCCATCCATAACTATCTCTCTTTATCCAACAGGTGCTAAGCAAAACAGGACACTAAATTCTGTTCTTCTTCTGGGCATCTGGACCTGACTACCCTATCCTCTTTGTCTTGGTTTGAGGGTTCTGTTTTCACGGTATCTTCCCATTCCATAGATTCTTCTCCTTTTAAAGAATGATAAGTGTCTTCCATAGTTTCTAATATTCTAGAATGACTTCTCTCAAATTGACGATTTCAATGGTATATTCGAATACGGCATACAGAATGACGTTCACCGTCTCAGTGATAGCTCGTGTAAACTGACGTTCCACACGCAGTTGACTAGATTTTAAAGGGTGGAAATATCTATTTTCACTGCCTTGGTGTGAAGATAAACCAAAATGCCCACAAAGTGTAACCTACAGCATAATCTTCGTACGAAATACCGTGGTTACTCTTGGTCCCTAGCTGTCCTGTAGCTTCGAGTAGGGACATGTATGATCTCCAGTAATTTTTCTGGTCAAAGTTAGGTTCGAATGGTCTGGTACACAAAGTCATGCCATCGAGTCTGACTTCGATCATGGACATATTACAATGCTTAATCTGGAAAGGATTTTGAAGGTAAGCTCTGTTGAGGGCTGCATTTCTGACAATACCAACGATTAAACGTTAGGGTAACTGTCCTTGGAACAGATGATCTTCGATCTTAGATCAGAGTCCAGAAGTAATGGTGAATGTTTTCACTTCTTTTCGGTACCACTTCTACTCGACGCACGTAAAGTCTGTCTTCTTAGATGATGGTTTTGCACTCGATTTCATGAGCCATCGAATGGAAAGCGGCGCTTCTACGATTAAGTCTCAGGCGAATGTCCACTCCGTTCAGCAAATACTTGTCTTGCAAC
This sequence comes from Potamilus streckersoni, assembly GCA_016746295.1. Taxonomy (NCBI): domain Eukaryota; kingdom Metazoa; phylum Mollusca; class Bivalvia; order Unionida; family Unionidae; genus Potamilus; species Potamilus streckersoni. The sequence continues at coordinate 12,441 of JAEAOA010000276.1, read as the reverse complement.
CAAATGTCCAAATACAAACGGTCCACCAGTTGTAAACTACGTTCTTGTAGGATTCTTATTCGACAGTCGTTAAAACCCACAAAATATAGTTATAGGTGGCTTATGATGAGATCACGAACCCGTTGTAAATAATGTTGTTGTGTAAGGGTAAGTAATCACTCTACTTCTGATTGGTTTGTTATTCAAGTATAAATCTAAGTACAAATCCACTTCACTGAACAATGAATGCATGAAATTATTGACGGGACCTATTCTTGAACTGTCTGCTGGACTGGTGGTGTCGGTTTTGACCACTTTCAGTTTCATATAAAGGTAACTGCTTTTCAGATCGATGTAATCTTTAGGCTGTCTTTTGATTTCAAACTCGATGGGAGAAGGATCAGTCATAAAAGAAATGGGATAAAATTCACTCATTGCAATTCTTGCATTATCATCATAGTTTGTGGCATGGCAAACATATCAAGTTTCGATTTGGAGCAGGCACAAAACTCTAGATGCATCATTTACCTGTATGTTTGCAATGAAATTATAAAAAACGTGTAAGTCCGAGATGGTTTCCTTTTTTAGTCTCTCTAGATCTGAGAGTGTAAAATGCTCTGAACGGGTGTTCGTTGTCTTTTTCTGCCTTGTCCTTGCAGTTGCGCTAGGGAAGCAGGAATATCTGACTCTGCAGCGATCGTGGCATTTATAGGTGTTTCCCGCTGACCCAAAATATATTTGCCTGTTTGAAACTAAATATCTATGCTTTTTTAAGAGTTTGAAACTAAATATTTTTGCCTTTTTAAGATAGCTAATTTGGTGCTCTGTTTGTGAACGATGACATATCGGAGAACTTCTTTACTGTGTGTCAACGTGGCATCATCTAAAGCGTGCAGTCCCTGTGTCACCATTAATTCCACACCGGAGCCTCTGTACGAAAGGCCGATTTGAGCATATCATCTAAACCTTGTCCTCGTTTTCGAACGACTCCTTGGTACACAGGATACATGTATGAAAAGAGATTAGAGTACTCGTTTTCGAAAATGATGTTTCATTGTGACATTCTCTTTATTAAATGAAATATGAACTCTTTTTATAGTAATGTTGACAGTGTCTAAATATAACTTACTGACAGGTAAATTGTAGAAATTCCAGGTGTTTCCACCTTCCTCGTCGGACAACGTGGCAGAATAAACTTTGAATGGAATGACACGCAGTAAGGTACCAAGGTGTGTCCCGCTTCGTTGTACTGTACCACAGTGGAGTACACAAAGAACAAGCTCAGTCATTGGTTCATTTCTACAGTAAATCGAAAATATTTGGCCAAATCCAAGTTGCCAGTCACGGCTAGTATTTTCTTTTGAACCTTGATGAACCCAGGGTATCCACCCAAAATGTCATGAAATTTATGACAAAATGTAATGGTCTATACTCTGTCCTCTTAAAATTTGATCAGTACGCGAGGAACTATTTTGTGGTACTCGACTTTGACACTTGTTTGGTTCTCTGAAATGCTTTACCAAATATGAAATTGAAACTTTTAACAACAAGAGTGTTCACCAAATGTTGGCCACTATACTACTAGCGCGCAGGAATTTTCAATACATAAGTGGTTCCTTTAGTATTGGGGCTTGTTGATTTTATACAGTCAGCTGCAGCACGGAGTTCATCCATGGCTTTTTGCCCTTCTTCCCCATAAATGTCTATCGACAACGAATTTTGATTTTCAATCTTGTTTTCGATTTGTGTAGGGTGAATCACTTCCACCAAAGACTTTCCAAATGGGATTGTGATCCAATTGGATGGCCTGAGTTAATCTAGCCGTGAAACAGCACAAATTGATTTTGGGGAATACCTGCATAGAACTGTCACTGGATAACGCTCAGTAAATGTGGTTGTTCATAATTCCACAGTTCTGGTGTCAGAGGGGTAACTGTAAGTCAGAGGAATGTCTAAACGAGGATGGTTTGTGTGATTTTTGGATTTAACGTTGGAAGCAAGACTCCCGTTGTATTTGTTGTTTCATTTAGATAACTGTTTCAGAGATGGCTTGAGAACAAGATAATCAATGCAACTGCTGTGTAAAATGGTCCACAATTGTCTCATTGTTGCAAACTCAAACTGGCAATGGCAGCACCGAAGACACAATACACAGCAAAGATTTGCAGAATAGATTATTTGAGTTTTCGGCACACGTTCCCCACACAACACACACAATGGTGGCTGCTTTTGTAGATCTTGCAGAGAAGAATTGGGGTAAGGACTGGTCACTGTAGTAGCTGAGGTTGTTGAAGGACATGATGGTCACTTTTTGTAGTCAATGATTTGAGAAGCGTTCATCCAAGAGTCAAAACTTGACGGAAATGCTTTGCAATATACTTTGACACAGCGTTTCTCCGCTTTTCGTGTTCTTAGATCGATAATGTTTTCTATCTCGTACACGTAGCCCTCATTTTAGTTACAGACTGTAACTCGGATAAATAATATGTTTCTTCTAACACTTCCCCGTTCATGTATTCCAATTTATAGATGACAGGATGATAGTTGCGTACTTGTCCAGTAACAAGAAATAATTCATTGGTCCAGTTGGGTAAGTAACCTTTGAAGGAAGGGCGTTCGGTTTTGTCTATCTGTACCCAATCTTCTTCAATCAACACTCCACCTTTCTTTGGAACAGTTACTGACGGGGAAGTACCAAACAGGCGCTAGAAGACGCTCATTTGATGTCGAGACTCACTTCTTGAGGGTGGGGGCACATCCACTGCTCCGATGGTAAGATTCGTTGTACGATTGAACGAGGTATATTAAGACGTCAATGTACTTGAGAGTGTTGATACGAAAATAATTCCACGTGCGTTCTTTCAAAGTGCATTGAAATGTTCATCGATGCTGGTTTTGGTTTCGGGATTCTCGATGGCGAGAAAATGAATGTCACGTTTCTTCAGCTCTTTTTGCAAAGTTTGGTTAAGACATTTGGTGCATTTGTGGCTTTTTCATCGAAGAGGGTGATTACTACTTTATTTCAACACCAGTTTTATGGCTCGAACTGCTCGATTTGTAAGTCAATGTCATGACACAGGCAAATTCGGAAAAGACGATGATGACAAAAAATAAATATTCATAGCCATGATTTTAGGTGGCCAAATGACAGACATCGGTTAAATCAGCTTGCCATTGGTGATGAATGCTTCCCACTTGAGTGCAACTTCTACAAAATGTTTGTCGAATGGGTTTGTGTAATGAGTACGTTGCTTATTCTTGTAACCAACGTTGCACTTGATGCATACGGACACTTTTCAATCTTGTTTAGGAAACACAATACAATTTCTGAACTCCTCCGTAACCGGAAGGATGGGCTTGATCGTAGTAAATGCTGGATAAGACTTCCATTTTTTACCATCTGATCCAATCTTTGCTGATGCTACTCTGGATGGAGTGAGAGAGTGGTTTGGAAACGGCTTTACTTTTCCAATGTGCCACGGGAATCGAAGTCGAAGATAGCTTTGGGAATGTTGACAGAGTTGGTGGTAATGGAATAGCTTTGTTATCCTTTTCTGTTTTCACGTCTGGTTTCACTTCTTTTTTGTTTATTTCTGTCGAAGGAGGAGTTGACATCATCTCTGTTATCCAAGCTTAAAGTTCCTCTAGTTGGGGTGTATGTGAAGGGGCCAACAAGGATACTGTAATATTACCTGGAAGAGAAGCTGCTGACGGTGATTAAAAGACTTCTCGTGCCTCTTTTTTCTCAGATACCCGTTATGCCGCTTCTCTCTTGACCACTGGTGATTGTGGTTGTGATGGTTTATATATATATATATATATATATATATATATATATATATATATATATATATATATATATATATATATATATATATATAACGTAAACATTTATTGTCTATTGTACAAAAGTTTTAATGTCTTAAGTACATTAATGACATGTATTTTTGACACTTTTGTAACAATAAAACATTTTGCTTGACATGTATACTTTTCTTGCTCTTCCAATATATACAAACTGAATATTTGTTCTGACATGGCGAAACATATTATGGTACTCATGCCTATGGAGTCCTTCACATACAGTTTTGGACTTTTATTGCTGAGAGGTCATGCCGAAAGTTGACCTTTGAATCTATTATTACATCTGGAGTGTTTCTTTCCGTTGTAACACAGGTGTAACTCGTATTTATTTCCGCTTTTTATGAAGGTTAAGAGATAAATGTAGTGTTTAGTGGTGGTGGTGGTGTGTGTGTGTGTGTTTGCATTTAGGCAAAGTTATTCGAGCTAATAGTCTTCAATATTTTAATTTCTGCGAATGATATAATTAAAGAACTCGCGGAACTAATTATTTAGAAAATTAGAAACCAGTCCTGAAATGGGTGAACCTAAGAAAAAATACATACGGTTAGGAGATCTATAATTGAATATTTTATTTAAAAACTGAAGTTCTTTTTGATATTTTTCTCCATAAAGGAAACTAGCGTCAAGAATGGGTATGTATTGGGATATATAGGTTTGTTCCTGAGAATTTAGATATTTAATGCTATTAAAAATTATTGAGACAGAGGCGTTACCATATGTTTATTTTGGGATATGAATCAGTAGCGTAAGTACTGTAAATATTAGTAGCCTTACAGTGGTTCCACAGATGCATGTAGAGGTAAGTTGCTGAGTTTGTGAATATATTGGTTCTATATTTTGATAGAAAGTAAACTGAATAGTTTTTGGTTACCACTGAATGGTTTTAATGGGAAATTAAAGAAGTTCAAATATGATAGCTGTTTCATGAAGTTGTGTATGAGGTTGGGTTGTAGGGAGTATGTGGCTTTAACTATTGGAGAAGTATGGGGTTAGGATGAGGGAGTATGTGGATTTGACTATGAGACTGGGTTTGGCTATGTTAAAAGTATATGATTGGGATTTGGGAATATTTGGATTTGACTATGTGCTAAGTATGAGATTGGAATGGGGGTATTTTGGTTTGTCTATGTGGGAATTATGGGGTTGGGATTTGGGAATATTTGGATTTGACTATGTGCTAAGTATGAGATTGGAATGGGGGTATTTTGGTTTGACTATGTGGGAATTATGGGGTTGGGATTTGGGAATATTTGGATTTGACTATGTGCTAAGTATGAGATTGGAATGGGGGTATTTTGGTTTGGCTATGTGGGAATTATGGGGTTGGGATTTGGGAATATTTGGATTTGACTATGTGCTAAGTATGAGATTGGAATGGGGGTATTTTGGTTTGACTATGTGGGAATTATGGGGTTGGGATTTGGGAGTATGTGGATTTGACTATGTGCAAAGTATGAGATTGGAATGGGGGTATGTTGGTTTGACAATGTGGGAAGTATGGGGTTGAGATTTGGGAGCATGTGGATTTGACTATGTAAGATACTAGTGCATATTGCATAATGTCTGAGCAACCAAATAGGTAAACTTTAGACTGTTTATCATTTATTTAACATGGATTGCCAATATTCTTTAATAAACCTAGTATACGTTTTGACAATCAAAACTATGTACGCAGTTTGCTATTCTCTCTGTTACAATACAATGTTCTGTCAAGTAAATCAAGAGTGAACAAAGCAATCATCCTTACATAATTGTACTTATTTTACTTACGCTAATACATAAGCCTTGTGATGTTGCAGTATATATTCAACATCAATACCTATTTGTACTGATTTCAAGCTTATTGCAGTTTATATTGAGTATCAACAATCATCAAAAATGATTTCTAGCTTGGACTGCTTTAACACTGATAATGTATTAGGTAGTCATAATAAACTAACTGCAATTATCACATCAATGTTGTTTACTGGTATTAATTGCCGTCATGCTGAATTTGAGTGATGCAGTCATGTTCAAAAGACGGATAATTTCGTAAGCATTCTCTGTTCCAGTATGTGAAGCTATCATTGTAAATGTACATACTGCAATCATGCTAAATTTACTGGCATATTTGATGGAATAATGAAACACCTGTGCTGTTTGAACTTAGATTTCAAACAAGATACTAAATGTATTTTGTAATAAGCTTTCATCTTTTCAGTCTAGATTGTATAATTGACATTTATTACACACATAAGCTTGAATCAAGGATGGTTCGATACTGAGACACACTTGCGTGTTCGTGAGTATTTAGAAATTTAAATAATTCAGTTACTTTTTTTACGAACCCCTTCCATGTTGACCTGCATCGTTGTTTCCTTACCAAATGCAATGACATAGTGCAAGCACTTTCCTGTATAACTTTTGCTTTTTATCTTTTATATTCAGATAGTTTGGGAAGATCTAACACATATTCCATCACAATCAACACTCAAATCAAACACTGAATTGCTTAAAATTAATTGAATCTATAGCATTATTGAATTGATAAGGTAAAACGTTTTCCGTTCAAAATTTTGCCACCACTGACGGCTATTATTATCGATTCAATCAAAAACGAGTTTGTTAAGCTCTCGATGTTCGGTCTTCATTTGTCATGAATAAAGATTTTTTTATATCTAAAAAAGATAAACCCTCTTTGAATATTTACTTATAAAAAAACACAAAATAAGCATTTATACAAATACGTTTTTCAGACACATAAAGCACTAAAAAGCCGAGACCTAAGAATTTGTTGATCGGAAAGACCTCACGTCGATCACTTTCCTCGCAAAGTTTCGTATCTATGTCATATTGTGTAGATAGTTCCAGCTATATAATCTAGCACAACAACAACAGGAGCAGACTTCCTACTACTGAATAATTGTCTGATCGAAGTGCCAGATCACAGAAATAATAATAATAATATAAGACAAAACCTTTTTAGAATGCCTGTCAATGTGTTTTGACATGCCAGTATATAGCGTCAACATGTTCACTATACAGATAGTATCTCAATGTATCTCCAAATTTGTTATTATATTATTGTACATCATATAAGGATTTACCTCACTAAATGAATTAGAAACGATTTAAACGTTAACGTGGCGGGCTTTTCTCATTATATCCTTACAATTAGATCGCAAACACCATGTTGTTGCTACAAACAATCTTGATCATTTTATTTAGTCTTCTAGAACTTCAGATGAGGGCAAACGAACAGTAAGAGAGTAAATATTACCTGGGAGAAAAGGTCCTGAGAACTTAAGTGCCATTATTCACGTTTCCTAGTAGGAAGTTGTTGTCAAAGAAATCGTTTTGAATTTTGTTTATATCAAATGAAATAATACTCTCATACCTTTTAATGCCGTACATATTAGTCTTAATAAAAAGTTAATTAAGCCTAGATATTCTATCTGAATCAGTAAGAAGTCTTTAAATATATATACATTCTTCTGTGCAGATGTTCATCTTCAAAACCCATTTGAAAAAGGACAAATATTTCCTCATGAAGCAAAACTATAAAAGAAGTGAGAAAACAAACCAGGAATAAATTTAGAGAGACATATACGAATATAAAGACATAAAATCGACAAACGTAAAATTCGATACAGAGAAGTGAACAATATATACAAAATTATTATACGGATGTGTTGACGATTCCACTGTCGGTCTAACCGTTTCTATTTTTGATCTATATTATTCAACGTGCATGTATGCTATAATTCTTGATACAATTGGCTCTAGTACCGGAATGTGGCTGATGTTGAAGTACTTGCTGATTCCCACGGCCGTGTAAAGGCCAAATAGAGATAACTCTAGCAAAGTGGTCATCCAGGCTTTCTTTAAAGCCACGTATAAGGCATAAATTTTGACCTGTAGCTGTTAGCGAACATAATATAAAGCCACAATACACAACATTGAGCAGGTAAGACAAATTTGTAGGACACTGCCGGTCTGTGTGTAGAACGAGGTTACCGAGACTTTTCTTTTGAAGCAATTCTCAGACTTTCGCTCCACACGAAGCCTTGATAATATCGTTTTCGCTCAGAGTATACCTGAGTTTTCAATTTGGCAGTATAAATGGGGATTATCATGAAAATTTGCTGATCGGCAACTGTGTTATGCTTTTGTGTTATGACGCTCACGCTAGTGTTCTCATGGTTCAGCTTAGGAAGAGCATTTTCCTTATGCCGCACACCAGGATGGCAAACTCATCGAGTAGAAAATGAGTCTTTTATACACGGAGCGACAGCCTATTGTAAAGTTTTGGGAGTTTTATAGTAACAGAGATGATAATTATAAAATGGTAACTAAATGCTGATTATGGCAAATAGGATGCAAGCACACTCTTAACGCAGCCATAGCAGCTAGCGATAATGTGCAGTTTATCAAATAACTGAAACAAGATGCAACTTGCTACGAAAGAGAGATGAGGCATGGAGCTTGCCCTGATGCAAGTAAATGGCTGACGCAAAAACCGGCTATTTTGTATGTTGAGATGCGCGTCCAAATGCAAAATAAGTGTTTTCAATGAAGCCTGGATCATTAGTCACGACAAGCGTGTTCTGGTCTCTACACCAAGCAGACAGTGAATATAACAGAATGGGATGAGATTGTTTCCGTACTGAGACATGCTAGCGATGCTCTTTGGGGAACACGTTTCCTTTCTTTATTAAGCGCGTATAGTTGCTTGCCTGATACCTAACCGTGGCTGAAGGCGGATTAGACCTGAAATGCTGGAGTGTGATCATCGTGAGTCAGATGACCCAGAAGTAGATGAAACCTTATTTACCAACAAAGTACTAAGAAGAACCGCTGTACTTGGCCAACAGCAACGAGGTGCTTTGCTGCATGTAGAACCATGACGTTAAAGCCACAGCTTGTCGAATGGCGATTTTGGACGAAGACATGTAATATGTCAAAGCTATACAATGGGATACTCGGTAAGTATATTTGTATAGATAAAACTAATAACTGTATATGGACTTAATATCATCACGATACTTTCACTCCTTATGTTTCTTCAGTAAGACATGTAATTGGGCAGTATACCATATTTCCTACGCAATTCAATCAGTACACACGTGCTTGAATACGTCAGTGGACCGTCTAGCGGAATAATCTGACACAGTTCAGCATGGGTCATTAAGACTTAAGGTATCTTATACAGCATGGGTTAGTACGGTTATGTTTTAATGATGATGACGATGATGATGATGTAAACCAATCCAGCACGCTCAGTGCCAATAATGACTAGGTATCTAGCATTTTATTGGTATTTGATTTAAGCTATTATTGCTTGAAATCGATTTCACTTATTGAGGATGGGTACACGCTGAATGCAGCAATGCGACAAGAATCGAGTGAATGTTGCTGACAAAAATATATAGCTGGCATAGTCTTTCAGTTCATAGATAATGATGCAGAAAAAATATGGAACAAAAATAGCAATTTTCTAATTGAAAAGGCTGTGAACTCATCACGCCAATAAAACCATAAATCTAATCCATTGCATGAATTATGCATCAGATTCCCAAGCTTCCAACAAGCTTTTACGTTCAGATGTGACGTTTAACAACTGTGCATGCATTGACGGTTTAAATGAACTATATGTCATTTAAAAGTCCATCTGACACATGCATGTCCGATTAATTTTTTAACATAAACAATTTGAGTAGTTAAAAGGTGAAGCAGAAACATATGTATGTTTACAATGTGCTAACATGAACTATACAGGCATGGTTAATCGTTCAGGAGAAACATGTTTGTTTTCTTAATTTAATAGCATAAACTATACGCTTTGTTATAGGTATAGGAGAAACATGTATGTTTCCAGTTTCCTAATATAAAAGATACGGTTTGTTAAACGTTCAGCATAAATAAGCATATTTCCACAGTTTGATAATATCATCTAACCTAATATTAGAAAATGATACACAACACAGACATTAAATGGATACATAACCATGTGAATGAGGACCGTCCATCAATCTTACCACAATTAGACTGTTTTACTACGTTTATTCCATTGCATGCCAAATCACTATCAGTACATTGATACATTAATACACCTGAGATTTTAATTTCAACATTATAATTTGAGCTAATAATAAACAGTCAACATGTTTGGCAAAAGTGAAACTCCCTTAATACATAATAAAAGCAACTATATGTCTCTGCGGAAACTGATTTATCGTAAAGTTTGCAAACTACTTTCTAATAAAAATTGACAGATTGCTGGTACTTGGAGAACACACTGTACTAATTGTATAGACAAATCGGATCCAGTCTGGAAATAGGTGAAGATAGAATGGAGTATATATGGATTTGGCTGACAATAATTTGTTGATGATAAAAGATTTTAGTTATAAAAAATGAGTTTATTTTAGTTGTAAATAAACAATATACATTGTTTTACTGATGGAATTTCAGTCGTTTAATAGTCTTCAATTTGAAACAGTCAGTACTGAACTTAACACCTGACTATTTTCAGCCCATCCAGGATGCATCTATACTGATAAATATAGGTTTGGTCCTGAGCACCCGAACATTTAAAGTTACTAAATTTTAATATCATAGTGTTTGCATAGGTTTTCTAGGGGAAATGAATTAGTACCATACGTCTAGGAGCAATAGTCCCAATAAATTGAAGAGACAAGTGGGACATACCTACTGAGTTTACAGAAGAGTTCCAAATCAAGTAGTAACCTATTTTCTTAATAGGTCTATACGTATAAAATATCCAGGCAGATCTGGTAGCCCAGCAAATTATTTGATCATTTGTACATATGAGAAACCACAAATTTGTCTATGACAATATAGTTTATAGTACTATATTTACTCCGGCTCGACACGCTTGGCATTGCTTCCAGCTTCATAATGTCGATCTATGTGTATATAATAATGCGTATAGTTTGGCAAATAAAAAAGCTATTGCAACTAGTTGTTAGTGTACCCAACCGTACACAATAATGCCAATACAAATATCGATCGGAAGTAAACGAATGCGATACCAAACATTCAGATTCCGAGCTGAGAAAGTGTACTGTGGTCAGGAAATAATCTAAATGTAGACAACAGCAAACGTTTCAACTTTCTAACCTTCATTACGTGACCCAATCGTTTAACATTTCTACATTTATCTGGTTCCATAGTTGTTGAATTGCTTCTGGTCGAATCTTTTTCTTTTTTACTAAGTTTCCGCTTTTTAATAAGTGTTCACTTTGAAATTTAATATAGAGATCGCAACCCATTAGTGACTGAGAATGTACCGAGATCCTAACCCATTAGTGATTGAGAGCGGACCGAGATCCCAACCCATTAGAGATTGACCAATTACAGTAATTTCTAGTTTATTGAAATCGTTCTTTGTAGAAATTCCTCAGATAACTGACTACCATGACGTCGAAGCATGATAATGATCATGTTTGATTCAATGGATGGGATAAAATAAAATTGCACATGTATTAAATATACATGTATTAACTATATTTGCTATATTTAAGAGATCTTTTTATATTTCTTGTTACATATGATATGACAATGTCAACAAAGTTACATATTTAAGTTGTTTTTGTTTTATAGATCAGTGGGAGAACAATAATAAATCCTAAATAAACGGTTGAATTCGTTTGACACTTGCGATTACGAATGATTTCGATACGCAATATATTTTGGTTCTAACTGTTGACCGATTTGTTCAGATTCCACTGTGGCATAAATATCATTAGATGTTAAATTAATGTGTCTCTGTAGTACAAGTGAAAATGTATAAACCTGAATCAAGTTTAACTTTGATAGAACAAACTCTCAGCTGAACGTCATGCGGGCTATTTAGTAAACATTGCATGCAGAGTTTGCCTTATCTCGATACATGTACCTTGTCTTCTTATGCAAAGACCGTTAACATTTAACCCGGTGGTCTGTTGACCGTATTCCATTTCCATCTACAATTAGATATAGCTGATATCATACCAGGATAAATTCTGCCAGGTCACAACCCATTTTAATAGTGCATAAAGGTTTTGTTCGACTGCGTCTTTATTTGTAAAATATTCATTACAATAACCGCTTTCTGCCGTTCAAAAATTATGAAATAATAATTCTTTATTTTGACAATCGTTTAATGTGATTATGAAAGCATTTGCTACATGGCTAGGAGTGGACAAGTATAGCCATTTTATGATAAACCTGAAAAGGAATCATTGACAGTGATAGCTTTTGATGAGTTATTGGATGTAATTCTGCTTGACATGAACTATTATTTACCATTCACAGAAGGAGAATTTTACCAAATTTCGTAGATTTAGAATAACCGGTATAGAATGTTCTAAGGCGGCGTATCCAGTATGATTCCTTTTCCTTCCTGGTTTCGGAACTCCAGCTGTGGTTGTTAGCAATAGCGATAAGTACTATATCACTGAAAGTGTGGAGGAATCATACTGGATACGACGCCTTAGAACATTGAAACCAAGCGGTCTAAACCAAGAAGACTATAAAATGAAAACTATGCACTAGTAGAATTTAACATTTTCTAAATCTTCTTATTATCCTTCAATTTTTACTATAAGAATAACC